>CAUYQV010134258.1:0-25107 GCA_963574575.1 Galagoides demidoff | reverse complement strand
TGATATGGGCTAATCTAACTGGCGTTAGATGATATCTCAGAGTGGTTTTGATTTGCATTTCTCTGATGATTAAGGATGGTGAGCATTTTTTCATATGTCTGTAGGCCATGCGTCTGTCTTCTTCAGAGAAGTTTCTCTTTAGGTCTCTTGCCCACCCTGCGATGGGATCACTTGTTCTCTTCTTGCTACTACGCTTTAGTTCTCTGTGGATTCTGGTTATAAGACCTTTGTCGGAAGCATAACCAGCAAATATCTTTTCCCATTCTGAGGGTTGTCTACTTACTTTTCTTACTGTGCTCGTAGCTGTGCAGAAGCTTATTAATTTGAGGAGGTCCCAGTAGTATATTTTTGATGTTGCTTCAATTGCCCGGGTGTTCCTCCTCATAAAATTTTCACCCAGGCCTATTTCTTCAAGAGTTTTCCCTAAACTGGACCCACACCTGTCACCACTAACTAAGATAGAGTCTCACTGGATTAAAGACTTAAATTTAAGACATGAAACTATAAAAACATTAGAAGAAAGTGTAGGGCAACCTTACTTTTGTTACTCAAAAGATAAAAGAAATGTTTTGATTCTTCCCACCAAAAAAAAAAAAAAAATTAAAGTGCTTAATATCATTATGATGCCTGAAATAATAAAAGAAAGTTCTTGGAATTCATTGCTGACCAGGTGAATTTTTTTTTGTTTTGTTTGTTGTTGGTTTGATTTTTTTTTTTTTTTGGTGGATGAGGATGGAGTGTCTCACTATGTTGCTTGAGATATTCTCAGACTCATGGGCTTAAGAAGTCATGCCATATCTTAAACCTTCTGAGCAGCTGATACTACAGGTGTGAGCACCAAAAGTTGGCTCAAGTAGGTTGACTTAAATATCTAATATACTGCATATTTGCTGAATAACACAAGGCAAATCACCCACCTGAGGTTGAAATTTAACTTACTAATTTTCAAATTAAGGAGAGCAGTATATTCTTCAAAGGTGTATTGTGAGGATTGTTTGTTTTGATTTACAGATTATCTAGGACAGGCGTTGGTAACCTTCTCCTGTCAAGGGTCATATAGTAAATATTTTAGCCTTTTCAATCCAGATATCTCTGTTACATCTATTAAACACTGCAGGCATGAGCAGTATGTAAATGAAACTCCATGACCATATTCTCATAAAACTTTTATTTACAAGAACAAGTGATGGCCCAGGTTGGCTCTGTGGGCCATGGTTAGCCAACCCATGATCTCAAGCAATGGCTTGTCTGTTGGTAATGCTCATAAGTAAACTAAATACTAAAAAAAATCACTCAGCATAGTGCCTGCCATATAAGTAGTTTTGAATAAATGCATTGAGTCAATCAATCAGTCTAGAATTCAAGGAATGAATATGGCTTAGTGAGTATAATTACCATCCCAATCCAGCTACTTAATATTTTACTACTTTACATGTCATTTTTTGCTATTTCTTGAAAATATTTGACAGTTCCTGTTGACGTCCCAGATATAAGAAAGTAATGGTACTTAGGCAATCAGAAATTTTCTTAAATGCCTTTCTTAAAAATTCTTAAAACAACTGGTTTAAGATATGGCATTTAGGAAACTCCGTGTTTAAAATGAGAGGAAATCCCTTATAATGATGTTTCACACATGACTATTTTCTAGGAGATAGTAATTGGGTTCTATGGTAGAATAAGTTTGAAAAGTTTTCTTTTGAACAAAAGTAAACAGACTTCTTTATTACAAAAATGCCAAGGCCTTTGTTTTAAAGAGGGGTGGAGGAATATATTCTGCACAGTTCCTAAAATAGTGTTTAACTAGAAAATCTTCATACACCCACTGCCATCTTACAAAATACAGTCTTTATGAAGTACTGTTTCGGAAACACTACTATAACATAAATCAAATTTCGGTATATTTGAAATAAATGGTATGAATAGATTCCTCAGACAAGCAACTCAGCAAACCAAAGGGGGAAAATGCTGACAATGCACTGTTAAAATTTCTTAATTTTTTTCATTCAATCATTTCTTCCTTCCTTTGTTCAATGATCATTTATTGTTTATTCTATGCTATTCAAGGAAGAACCTTATTCCTATTAGAAAGTTAATGGTGCTTTATGAATAGAAAGTTTAGCCATTCTAAAATAAATGGCTAATATCCCAAGCTCTTTGTTTCACATCTATAAAAATCTTCCTGAGTTTCATAGGAAGATAAACTTTTATTTCCAGAAGGAACTTCAAAGTTATATGAAGATAAAAGAAGAGCTACAGTGAGTGAACTGGAGTAATATTTGGCAATAACCCACTGGCAAGCTCATCGGAATTAGGAAGAACTCCGATAACAGATTTCTTATAGTTTAGGTCCATAGAAGCTAGAAAAAGGCTTGGTTGGTTGAAGAAGCCTAGTTGGAAGTAATACTCTTACATTAGAATCATTTTCAAAATTTGGTAATGAACTGTATTTAAGTAGAAACAAGAGCAATGCATCATTTCCAGGCAAACTACTGTGTACCTAAGGGTGCAATGCTTTTTTGACTGGTCTCAGAAAAACACCAGAAAATACAGAGAAATTATTGAAGCAGTTGCTATAAGTTCAGCATCACCAATCAGCAATGTTGTTATCACAGGGCTCTCCTGTAATGGTGGCACCAGAAAAGTGCACAGATTGTTTCTGGGCATTGTGAGGCAGAGAAGGCTAGCTTCTTTTTACTTCCTCTCATCCTTCAACACACACACACACAGGCACACACAGGCTAACTTTTCAGAATTTGTTTTATGGTAAGGATTGTCCTGCCTACAATTTTTTTTAATAAAAATTCATTCTGAAAAAAGACTTTCTGTAGGACCATTGAGATAAGTTGGATCTATACAGACTTTTGATAAATCACATATACATTTAGTGACCTCATATTATTGGTACATGTTATATATATATTTAGTAGTCTGTACGTCTCCTATGTTTGGTGCTAAGGGTACTATAGGCATTCAGATAAATTCTGCTTTTCAGTGTAAACCGGAATTGGTGACTAAGACAACTAACCCAACTTAGCAGTGTTAGGCCTTTCTTTGATGAATTTGAATTACAAAAAAAGCAATACAGAAAGCCAAGGCCTGCCCCAAAACACTTACAGATGATCTGGATTAATAAGGTGCTTATAAGCCAGATATGACAAATATATACAATTGGCTAATATTGCATATTGTAGTTTCTTAAAGATTTGGGGCCTTAAATTCAGATCTCGGAGAGAAAACTCTAAATTCACCTAGGAAATAATGGGATAGGGCTATGCGGACAGTGAGACTGGACATGACCTTTTAAAATTGGGGACCTTCGTGACTTGGTCTTCCTGGAGGTGGGGAAAAATTTTCCATCCAGCTTTGTGGATACGTCAAAACGATTGAAATGCCGGCAAGAGAAGAGTTTTGTCTGAGAGCACAACTGCCCAAATCAATATAGTGACTATTTTTGCTCTTTTCCTAATTTGGTAAATAAGCAGTACCATTCCAGAATTTATCATTATCAATACTAGTATCAGATGTTAAATGTGAGTGGTCCATGTTTGAGCATGTATTTCTCATTATTTGACTAGATATTCACTGTGGTCATGTGCTTATTTTTATGAGGTATAAAGAGAGAGTACAAAAAATTAAGAAATAACTAGGGAAAGAACCCAAAATGGATTAATGGGATTAACAACAGAAATACAAAATGAATTGCAAAAAAGGAAAGAAACTTAATCTTAATAAGGCCAGCACAGCCAGGGTAATTAAATAGCAGCTATGGTATCATTTAATTATTTTCCCCAAATGTCACTATCATTATACAAAACCAAGAAATAACTTTTCTGTATTTATTTGGCAAAGTAGCAAAAAAACGAATTGAAAGTTGCATTATCAATTGCAAACATGGCATTGCAGGGGATTGAGAGTAATTTCAGATTACACCTAACAGAACAAAGCACACTCCAAATTAATGCATAGTGCTACTAGGAAATAAATGAATTCTTTACTCTTAAGTCTTTTGTTTTAAGGAGAACCTTTAGCAATGAAAGCCAAATAATTGTCCTTAAGACCATGAAATGAATCAAAGCAGCCATAAATGGCATTCATGATTACAAGAAAAAGATTTTCTTCTCTTTGAAATGGTCTCCTTTTATGCTATGCAGGCAGAGTCCCATTGTATGACATAGAGCCTCTTAGGTTGTTTCCTTGCCATAGCTTTGACAGAACTATTCTCCTTTGTCTGTTTTCATCTTTCACACTGAATTCTTTTCTCTTTACACCCACTTCCTGAGGCTGTTGCTTGAATGCTTGCTTTCCATTGTTTATAAGTGAGTATGCATTACAACTTGTAAACAAGGAACTGCTATTAGCCAGTTCATTAATTAAGATCCTGTCTGAAGTTCTCCAGTGAAAGATAATAATTTGTTAGCTTAACTAAAACCTTCTTCCTTCCTGAGAAATGTCATTCTGGGAAAATATTGATTGAGAGTGGACCCCTGCTAGGTAATATATGTGTGTAATTTACACATACTTGAGATTATTCAAGTAACCAATCTCTTTTTTGATAGTCAGTGATGATTATAATAAACAAAAATGACCTCATTTTAAATAAACAGTTGTTTTAGGTGACAAGGGAGGCATAATTTACAAATATACTAATAATTATTTTGGAGTTATGGGATATTAGCCCAAATTGGGACAGACACAAGTGTATACACTTACATTGTGTGTTACTTAATTGTTCCAAATGAAGAGTCTGTTCAATGGCCTACATGTGAAATGCTATTCTCTCTGCTTATTAAAATTGAAATAATGATTCAAGGTAATCATAGATTCTATTTTCTCATGTTCTGACTAAAAGTTCTAATAAATATATATTTCTTCCCTTGCTTTCTTGACTACCTTTATTCATGGCTACTAAGTAGAGAATATAGCATTTCATTCTAGCTATATCTGATTTGAAAGCTGTGGCATAGCCATGTGTGGCTTAGATTTTGGTACCCTCAGATGGTACTATCAGGTGATGTTCCTCTTCAAGTACTACGTTCTTGACCTCTACATTCTAGCCTTGCTTATTCTAATCATCTGGTCTCAAGCTCTACATTTTGCCTTTGCTTATAATTTACATCTTTATTATTATGTTGTTCCCATTGTTCACTTGTTTTTCAATCTAGGGCTATAACTTAAACAAGTTGAACTCTACTGCCCACTCTCAGAGACATGGGTGGACCTCCCATCCTTGCTCAGACTGTGGGGCAACTGTGGTGGGGCAAAAGGCAACAAATTTTGAGGTAGAAGGTATGAATTGTAGGATCAATTTTAATTTCTACTATGTGTGCAACCTTGGACAAAGCATAATCTTTCTGAACCTCTGTGTTCTCTAAGCTTGAAACCTACCTCAGCACTCTATGTGTGGAGTCTTTTTATAGATACTTTTTGTAGAAAATAATGTGGTGATATGTTTCCATGATAGTCTTGACTATTAAATATAAAATGTTCTACTTCCTTAAGTACTAAGTGTAATGGTTGATATCACTGACATTTTACTTTGATTCTTCTTGTATTATTTTTATTGTGAAGGTATATCCTCATTCTTTCAAACATAAGTTTTGGCTTGTGATGATCTTTCACATTTTTTAGAGCAATATTTGTGAAACCTTGGATAAGTCAAACATTTGTATTTTTTCAAATATGAGTTCCATTGTGGAACCAGTGTAGTACAGACAGATAATATCAAAGAGGTAGACACTCTTTGTGGTTAGTTAAGGTACAGTACACTACGTACAGTACATCAATGGTTTAAGAAGTTCCATTATGGTGATTTTAATCTTGTAAATGAGCCGTGTGGGCAACCTGAATCCTTGAACCAGGGTTCAAGATGGGGGTGATTGGATATCTGTGACAGATGTTGGGATAAGAATGAAGAAGTCAAAGACTTCTTCTTCACCTTCCTCATAATGATGAGTTGAAAGCTATAGTGGAATTAAATCCATCTCAACCTATACATGAATTAGTAGCCAGATGTGACATTACTATTCCAATAGTAATGTTGGACCATTTGAAAGAAACTGGCAAGGTAAACCTGGATAGATGGTTTCTGCATGAATTAAATGAACATGAGAAGAGAAATCATCTCAAAACTTGTCTTTCTTTGGTGTCACAACATAAATTTCAACATCAATTTTTATACCATGACCTCTTCTGTACCGTGTGATGAAAAATGGAATCTTTTTGAAAATACAAGTATTTGACACAATGGTTGAATAAAGATGAAGGGTCAAAACACAGCCCAAAGCTGAATATCACTAAGAAAAACTAAGTATGTGTGTTTGCTGGTATGTGTATTATCCTCTATAGCTTCAGGAAACCTGGTCAGTGGATTATAGTGGATGTCTGCTATGACCAGTTGGGTGAGGTGATTAGGGTGCTTGCAATTAAGCAGCTGAGATTGGTCAATAATGACAGGCTAGTCCTCTTGTGAGACAGCACTCAACTACATGGTGCATAAACGCTACTCAAACTACAGAAGCTGAACTTGGAAACTCTCTGCCATCAGTCATGTTCACCTGACCTTGCACAGCTGACTACCACTTCTTTCAGGCTTTTCCACTTCTTGCAAGGAAAAGTATTCAATTCTCTACAAGCTTTTTAGGATTTCATTGCTGTTCATTCTCCAGGCTTCTTCACTGCTGGCATATACAGACTACCACTGAGATGACAAAACTGTGTCAATACTTTAGGCTCATACTTTGATTCATTGTACTGCTTCTTGTTTGAGACATGTACGATGAACTAAACTTTTGATTCAAAATTGGGCAATTCATATTTAATGACATACATATATTTTGTATCATGTATAAATCTACTGCCAAAGATGCTGGATCTCAAAAATATAGATGGTACAGAGGAAGGAAGGAATTGAGCACACATGGAACAGGATAAGGACCTACATGAAATATGGGAGTGATTCCCAAGGGAGGGCTAGAGTGGATATTTGTCTTTTCAATATCATAATACATAGATTGTACAAAAGCAGATAATGAACTCACCTTAGGGGTCAACCACTATGTATGCCTTTGTGCCAGCATCTACATGTATGTATAAAGAAGGCCTTAGTTGGGCAAGGAGGCAGCTATCTACACTTTGTGGTGATATTTATAGTCCTATGAGTCACAGCTTAACCCTGTGTTATTTGTTAAGAGGATCATTATCTGTATGAAGCCACCTAGTCACAAACTGATAGGAGAGAAAGGTCCATCTAAGGGGATGAAAGAAAATTAGAATACATTTCATTTGAGCTCCAGCAATATCATAAGTTCCCCAAAAGCCAAAAGAGAAGTCTAATTATCTGTAGTAGGCCAATACGAGAGGTATGTTATAACATTTTGACCACATAATGACACTGTCTTATGTATGTATCTGTGCCAGGGCATCTGGATCTGAATCAAATATTATCTTTCAGAAAAACTAAGTGGCTTCTAAAGAAGTTTGTTTTTCTTCTGTGTTCTCCCAACATTAAGTTCAAATACCTACAATGGAATTTAACATCATTATATTTCCATTTTGGGGGAGTCTATCTTCCCTTTATATCATGGGTTTTTAAGGACAGGCATAAAAGGGCTTAAAGTTCTGTATCTTCAGTGCTTAGGACAATGCTTAGCATAGGTATAGAATCAATGCATACTGGATAAATGGACAAATAAATGACTTAACAAAGTTCTATCCCAGGGCTATGAGACATACTTCCCAGTATAGCTGAACTATTGTGAAAATGCATGCCTTGACCACATGATTCACCTGGGTTCAAGATAGGGGTGATTAGATATTTGTGACAGATGCTTGGATAAGGTTGAAAAAGTGAAAGACATTTTCTTCACCTTCCTTCGCTTCCTTCTGAAACATTTAGACCCAAATCTTCACCCCAGTGAAGAATACCATACACTGGAATGCCCCTGATTCCTTCTATTGTGCTGTTAAGAAAGTAAATGTGAACCTATGCCCTACCAATAAAGGGCTCATTTTGCCGTAGGAAGCTAACCCATGATGTTGTATGAATGTGAATACTCCGCTGTAGGGCTCACAAGAAAGAAATGACCAGGAAGAAAATAAAGGGTTTTTAAATTATTTTTTCTAGCATTAGATTTTGTCCTGAAGACCTTAATGAAGAAGAGACTGAGGCCTATTCCTTCTCACGTATTTTGCCTGCTCCGGAATCACTGTGGTCTATGGTGATCCTATCAGTTGTCTAAATAATTAGAAGGCTCTGGTGCTGAGGGAAGTGTTGAGTGGCTGCATTAGTTTGGAGGCAATTTGGTTTAATCATGCTGTTGATGATCCTGAACTGTTAGCAGTCCCAGACTTCAGTGCTACAAATGTAGAGAAGCATTTTCCCCAAAACCTAACTTGTAACAAATACATTTTTCCAGAATTTTTTATTCTTAAAATCCAAAAGTTAGGATTTGCTCAAGTAGGATTTTTTTTTTTTTTGCTTAATCTTCACACCCTCCTATTTCAGAGTGCTGAATTATCAAGTAAGCCAAGAGAAGATTATACTAAAAATGGGACTCTCAGAATTGCGAACTTTTTCAGAAGAGATTTTACAGGAACCTCAGGGGATTTTATTCAAAACTTAACTTTAACAAATTTCAATAATACTCTCTGCTTTTGGAAAACTGCCTTTCAAAGTTTCTTTTTCTTCTTCTTTAATGTGTATAAAGATACTTAACTTCTATAATAGAAAAAAATGTAGAGTAAAATGGGAATCTTAGGTATCTGAATCCTTGGTGAATACTCATAGTTTGAGAGTATAAAAGATTTATGATAACAGTTGTTTTGGCAAGTACATGCTTAGGCATAGGATGCTACAAAATTCATTCATTTGGCAGAAATGTGGTGAGGATCTTCTCTGTACCAGGCTTGATGAATTTTCCAGGCACCCTTGGTAATAATTTGAAGTAGAGCCAGTCAGTCCAGCTTTGTGATTTTTCTCAAGTAGAACACAGATGCCCATCTGTAGAGAAAGGCAACTGTGTCATTATTCAAGGTTGATGAATAAGGTGTGCGGGAGATGAGAAGGCCATGAACTCCGGGATGGAGAGCGTGCATGACAGAAGTGGCCACACCTTGTTTTCGGTGCTTTCTCCAGACATTTGTGTGGCTCTTCCTCCCACCATCCCAGGCTGCACCTGAAGGGACTTCTTAGGTAGTTCAACATAAAATAGCACCGACCCACATCCTCTCTCCTCCATCCAATTTCTATTTTTAGTCTTGGGGATTTGATCAGTTTTGTTCCTCTATTTTTTATACTTGGATCCGTGATTGGCAGGTCATTTAGCTGAGTGAAAGTATTTGTTCCAAGTTGAGAGGTAAATGATCCTTACAGGATACCTGCCTCTAAGACAGGGGGGTGCTACATCTTGACTAGCAGTAATTGTAGGTTAAAGGCTAGGAACAGGAAGGGTATAAGACAGGTGGGTGTACAGACATGCTTTTAGAATTAAAAACATGAGGATCAGAGATGAAACTAATTTATAGTTTTCTTAGGAAAGCTATAACCCAATTTTAGCCCAGGAATATGGGGAGAGGGGAGGGGGTGAGTGGGTGGAGGGAGGGTGATTGGTGGGATCACACCTATGGTTCATCCTATAAGGGTAAATGTGAATCTCTCTAAATGTAGAATATAAATTTCTTAACACAATAACTAAGAAAAAGACATGAAGGTTATGTTAACCAGTTGGATGAAAGTATTTCAAATTGTATACAGAAACAGTACACTGTACCCCATGATAGTATTAATGTATACTGCTACAATTTAATAATAAAAAAAAAGAGCTAGGAGAGAGATCATGAGGGCTAGGCTAAGTTTGTCTAAAGTAGCCCGGTCATTGGATTTCGTCAAGTCCAATAGATATTAAACCATGATACTAGGGAGAAATTAAGATGTATCTTTTAAGTTACAGAGAATTATTGTAGAGGGTTGATGAAGAGGGGAATAGGACTTTATTGAAATAGGCAAAAGAACTCTTAAGAAAGATGGGGCCTGGTGGCTCATACCTATAATCCTAGTACTCTAGGAGGCCACGGTGGATGGATTACTCCAGCTCACAAGTCCAAGACCAGCCTGAGCAAAAAGCGAGACCCCAGTTCTACTAAAAATAGAAAAAGTGAGGCAAGAGGATCTCTTGAGCCCAAGAGTTGGAGGTTGTTGTAAGCTATGATGCCATGGGAACTCAACTCAGAGTGACAGCTTGAGACTCTGTCTGAAAAAAAAAAGAAAAGAAAAAAAAAGCTGTCCAGAAAGGACTATAGGAGGGTAACCAAGATTTGCTGAGAGCCTCCCTGTGATAGAGGCATTTTTGTTTATCATTGTTCAGATTTTCAGAGGAGAAATCTAACTCTCAGAGGGCCAGATGCCCAGAGTCACAGAACTAATGATCTGCGTAGCCAAGATTAAAACACAGTTCTGCGAGGCTTCAAGCCCCACAATTACTCTCCAAGATTGTGCACCTACCCGCTTCTGCCCTCCCACTATCACATCCTCCACGCATCCTCATATTCTTCTTTCCCTCCTTTTAACTTCCTCCTGTTATCCTAAACATTGGAATAGTTTAAAAGTTCAAAAAAGCCACTTCAAACCATTTTCCTCCCCTCTCTTCTAGTTAGGAGGAAATATTTAAGAAAGCTAAAGAGACCATAAGGTAAACTACTTTTCAGAGTCAGCAGGGTATTTAGCTAGTCTTTTCTGTGCATAAAGGAGAAGAAAGCCTCGGAGAGCAAATCACAATAATAAAGGGAAAATGGTGTCAACATTTGCTTGGAAAAAATAAATGCATTATAACTCAACGTTCTAGAATTTAGCCAAGGAAAATTACATCTCCATTAACTTAGAATACTGCAGTTCCTAAAGATTTAGCTACTGCCTGCTAAATGCCCCATGTGACATATTTAGGAGTTACAGGGATAAGGAGTTGTTCAGAAAATCTCTAGGAGGTTTAGGAAGAATTGAAATGATTTTGACATAAAAAAGAATTTTACCTGAGCTTGTAGCAACTGTCTAATATGTGTTATGTATATACATACATACATACATATATATATATAAAATTTTTTTTGGTGGACTGGCTAAAGGGAAATTGAGAAGATTTTTTTAAAAAATGGAGCTCATTTATTAGAAAAGTAAAACAAAGCAGTATATTCTATTACACAGATGATCCTAAGCATGAAATAATGGTGACACGCATCAGCTGAGGGTTATTGTAATCTGGTTTGTGCATGGGCATGCTTACAGATTACCAGCATGGGCAGAGTTCTGCATGATGCACGTAGTCATAACTTTTTAATTACCTTTATGATAGCCATTAGCTCCCCTTTTTTTACTTTTATAAAATAAACTTGGTGTTTTCATTGCTCATTTCTGGGCTTAGTTCTATAATAACACAATAGCAGCTCTCAGAACCTTTCACATTATTAACATTAGTCACTCTCCACGGGAAAGGGAAGTAGAACCATGAACAACTGAGACGAAGGCATCTGCCCATGGGAAAGCACGTACTGGTCGGTGCGTCTGTATTTGACACTCCTTTAGGCTCTGAGGATGCAAAAAAGAAAAAGAGCCGGAAAGGCCTGTGCCGTCATGGAGCTTATATCTAGTAGGGGGAGCAGACAATCAAGCCATAACGCACTTGTGCACGCATGCGTGCGACACACTGCCATTCAGATGAGATCAGAGTTATGAAGAAAACAAAATGGGCTAAGGAATGAGCAGGTGCCAGGGGAGCAGCAGGGAGTCACAGGGATGCTGGTTTGGGTAGTGTAGTCAGAGTTGTCTTTCTGAAAAGATGACTTGTGAGCAAGATTAATTGAGGAAATGAGAGACCAAAAGGGGATTACTGGGCTTATTAAGAAATGTATTAGACACTAATTTTATGAAATTATTCTTTGTGGGTTATTTCAGGCAATATTTATTATAAACACAGCAATGTTAAATATTATACTCATTTTAAATCTGGGAATTTGATATTTAGACAGACTAGTTTATCCATGACCATGAAATTTCTAATGGAGTCAGGATTAAAACTCAGATCAGCCTGAATTTAGAAATCATGTTCTTCCCATTTTACTGGGCTATCACTGGGATCAAATAAATTCGTCCTTTCATACTGTTTTTCTCTTTCAAAAATAGCTTCGTGGAGAATGAAATTTTCTAG
Organism: Galagoides demidoff; assembly: GCA_963574575.1. Lineage (NCBI taxonomy): Eukaryota > Metazoa > Chordata > Mammalia > Primates > Galagidae > Galagoides > Galagoides demidoff. The sequence goes on along the minus strand of CAUYQV010134258.1, from coordinate 12,913 downwards.
ACAGTTGCTCCTTTTGCCTCTTGATAGACACTGTATCAGGACTCTGTCTTACAGCAGCTATTGAATTTCCTCCTGTTCATCAGAATTGCTGGGCAATGGAGGCAGAGGTGACAAGGAGTTGCTAATTCAAGACACTCCCAGACTGGAAAAGGGGAGAGGCAAAGGCACAATTTTAAGGCACTATGATAGTTGCTAAAATGGAGCACTGTGGGAACAGAGAGGAACTATAGTCTAAAAGGTGAAAAAGGAAAGGAGGAGAGACCCTGGCTAGTAGAGGTGATAATTTTTTTTGGAATTTTTGGCCAGGGCCATGTTTGAACCTGCCACTCCAGTATATGGGCCCGGTACCCTACTCCTTGAGCCATAGGTGCTGCCCAGTAGAGGCGATAATTGTCTAGTTCTTGCAAGTGGTAGAATCAGAAATTTCTGGGCTGCTATGACAAAATACCCATGAACTGAGTAGCCTAAACCGATGGAAATTTATGCTGCCCCAGTTCTCAAGAGGCCAGAAACCTCACGTTGGTGAGGTTGAAATCGAGGTGTCAGCAGGCCGCACACCCTCTGGAGACACAAGAGGAGAATCCAGTTCCTTGCCACTGCCAGAATTCTTTGGCTTTGGGCTACATTGCATCAGTCACTTTCTTTCCCTTCACACGGCTTTCTCCTCTATTTGTGTGGAATTTCTTTCTACCTCCCATTTTAAGGATACCTGCAGTTGCATTTATGGCCTACCTGGATAAGCCAGAAAAATCTCCTCACCTGAGAATCCTTATTCACATCTGCTAAGACTCCCTCTTCTCTTTTTTCTTCTTTCTTTTTGAAATTTAATTTAATTTTATTTATTTTTTGCTGCAGTAAGTAACATTTACAGGTTCTAGAGATTAGGATATGGGCATTTTTGGAAGGGGCATCTTTCAGCCTGCTGGGAGAGATAAAATCCCATGTAGAGAGTAAAATAAAGCAGATGTTGGAGGCCTTGGGCACCCAGCATTGGGTTCTGACTAAAAAGTTGCAGAGGGCCAAGGGAGGCCACTGACAGTATTGGCTTTTCACTGAGCTGTGGGCGTGCCACTCACCATTCATTTATTCCTTCATTATGTGTTTGGATAAACCCTGCTAGAAACTGGTAAAATGTAATGGTGGGACAACATCTATAGTCCCTGCCCCAATAGGGCATGCAATCTAGTGGTGGAGATAAATAATAATAATAATAAAAATAAATAAATAATTTAAAAAACTAGATTAATTATATGATTAGACACTGATGAATGCTAGGAAGAAGAATACAGGGTCTCATTAGGACTGACAAAAGTCAGAGGAAAACCAGCACAAAAACCCAGCCTAACCATATGGGATATGGATACATACCTTAAATGAAGTATTCAGGTAATTCTTCCTTCCTGAAACACCTCTCTTCCCAAGCAAGTTTCATTTTGTTTTCTTGTTTTTATCCCCCCCTCCACTGGAACCTATTTATTCTCTGTGTCCTATTTGCATGGTGTCCTTGAGGATGAGATGTGGTATTTGAACTGAGATCTAATGGATGTGTCAGAGTTATCAAGCCAAAAGGTGGAGAGAAGCAGACATGAGCATTCTGGGCAGACATGAAAACTAGGATGAAAAGCAGAGTGTATGGGGTCACAGAATGAATACTAAGGCGAGTTCTGTGCAGAGAGAGGGAGCCAGGCTGGTATGAGGGGCACCGGTAGAATTGGGTAGAAGCCAGGTCACGGATGGCCTTCTAGGCCATGCTCAGATGCTGCTCCTTATTATATAAGCATAAGAAAATATAGGATCATGATTAGTTTCTTGTTTTGTTCTTTTCTGCTTTTTAAATTTTACCTAGAATAAAATTTGCACTTTTGGTACACAACTTGACAAATGCGTACAGTCACGACAACTACATCCACAATCAAGATATTGCCCAGTTCCAATACCTGCTCAGGATGACCTCATGTTACCCCTGTGGCAGTTCTTCCCAATTCTCATGACAAACATTGATTAAAAAGAGGGATCTTGCAACCAGGCAAACAGATCAGTTGAAGGGATAAAACAGAAATTCAAATAAAAAAAAATGATGACAACACAGTGGCAGCAGAAAAGTGGAGGTGAGACATTTAAGCTCCAGAATTGAGAAAACTTGATGGCATTAAATACAAATTTTAATTTGGGGAGGGAGTGGGAAGACTATGAGAGATTTTCCTATCTGTAGTTTGGGTAGCTGTAAGCCTTGTGGGCTTTCAAAGATTGGGGAGAGCAGCCATTGTGATTATGAGGAGGCACTGAGGTCAAGGCTGAGGGGTGGGTGGGAAGATCTTGCATATCTTACTCATTAGAGAGGTCTGAACTAAAGGTTCAAATTAGAGAGATGGGACACTTTATAGTGAACCTTAATCCTTTGTTTTTCTCACTATCTAAAACAGTGTTTGCAAAATTCAAAACGAAAACAATATCCATCGTGTGCTATTGTTGTGAGGCTACATGGATTTAATCCTGGATCGAACTATTAAGTAAAAAAAAAAAAAAAACCTTTTATTTTACAGATGAGAAGCCAAGGCAAACAAAGATGAAGTCTAGGCAAGGTTTTACAAGTAGTGAGACTCAGAATTGATCATCCAAGTGCAACTTCTTAAACTCAATTACTAAAGACTTGTTCAAATGCACCTTATGAGGCAGTTAAGGCAGTAATACTTACTGTAAGAAAGTAATCATTACTGTCTATGAAGCTTTTCAAAACATAAATGCAATGTATGTTCATGACACATTCTACCTGACCTGCCATATCAAGGCAGGAGAGCGGGAGCTAGAAGATTTTTTTTTAATTTTGTTTATAGCTTGTTTTGGGTGTCCCTCCTTTTTCACAATCACCCTCTACTCCCCAGACCTTCTTGAATACTGACAACCGCTGGGTTTGTAGTTAGTGCTCTGAGCTTATTGATTTATTGTGGATATTAATGGATCATATATGTATACTGCAAGTAGGTGTGAATAATTATTCTGGATTGGACTGGAAGGCACTCCCAGTGTATGCTGTGAGGGGTATACATGGCACTGATGGCGTTCTCACATGAGACCACTAACATGGACCCTAGGTTGGCCACTGATATAATGGAATTGCAGACAAAGTCTTAGAGGAAGATGCAAAATTAGGATTGTTTTTAGTATCGTCTCTGGATCATATGGACAGAGTTCTAAAAGTTTCTCCACGCTGCAACATATTGCATAGACTGTCTATCCGACTTTTTCCTGTATGCATATTCTTACAATTCATATTGAACATTTTAAAATACTGCATTATAGGGTGTCCTGAAAGTTGCCATACAAAGGGAAAATAGAAAATTGTACCTAAACGTATCTTTATTTGCAAAATACTCTTCACAGAGTTTTATAAAGTACTGACCAACATGTAGAGAATGCTGACTATTTTGTAAATAAAGGTACTTTTAGCTACAATTTTTTATTTTCCCTTTTTATCGTGACTTTTGGGACACCCAATGGAAAAGTATCTTTAAAGAAATACTGTTATTTTTTTAAATAGGTTTTCTAAAAATGAGTGAGCAAATTTCTAAGCCATCTACCCTGTAAATCTGTGTGTTCACAGAATGTATTTGGATGTATGCAATATTTTATTCCATATTTATGGGTATGAACCTTCAAATTTTAATTTATAGGAAACTCTGGTAATGTTTTATCCCTCAGTCTTATTATGTAATCCAAAGAGCCAAGAGTCTCTCTCAAATATTCTAAAGAGGCAAGGGTAGAACACAAATATTTATTTTGCATTTTTTTTTCTGTCACTGCCAAAGGAAAAAAAGCATCAACAAATAATAAAACAAAAAGCAAATAGCAATGAAAATAAAACATGTCAATGGTGTTGGACTCTGTTGGAAGACCTGTGTTAAACTGAAGATCCACCTCTTATTTTAACCGATGAATTTCAGTTCTTTTTCAATATTATAATTACCTTTTCCAATATTTCAGAAGGAACAGAGGCTTTACCATTGAATTGTACCTGTGTAACTATTCAGTATTCACCTGTGCTGAAAAACAGGGTTGAAGTGGTAGATATTGGAGGTGAATTTTTGTAATATAGTACGAATATCAAAATGGATTTATAATCCTCACTTATTCCCAACACTGAATAATGTTTTGGCTATAAAATTCTGACTTGCTGGTCAAATTCCAGGGGTTTATGGGCCAGACATCGTGGGTGGTTTTGAGAGAATGGGTAATAAACATACTCCTTCCCTGGAGGAAGCACCATGCAACATACCAGAAGTATGATCTCAAGAATTTTAATTTTATGTTATTCTTTCTTTTGTTTATTTCCATTTTAGCCTGTAAAACGATGAGATAAAGACATGGGCAGTCATCTCAGGTGGCCTCTTGTACAAGAGAGTCATGGGTTCTGAGCTTCCTGGGCCTTTGTGATACAGGTTTTGTTTTTTCAATAATTTACAACATCTTAACTGCTGGTTTGGGGAACAACACACACACACACACACAAAAAAAGATAGAATAAGCAGAAGAAAGAGAAGCAAGTTGTATCAGATCAAAAATCTTGGCAGTTATTTTATGCTGTTAAAACCTATAGAGAAATAACATGGGTTATGTTTATAATGTAACGTAAAACAAGATTCAAATGTGTGCACGTTTTATCATTTCAACTGTTTTTCAAAATTTTCAAAGTATAAGCATGGGGAGGAAGCTGGAATAAAAAAACAAAATGTTAACAGTTGTTCTATTTTGGCAGAAAATATATATTTTTCCTTCATATTTTTTAAATGCTGCATCTTCTAAATTTTTTAAGGAGCTTGGCCAATTTTATAATATAAAAATACACAATTTAGACAGTAGTGATGATGTGGTTGGTGATCTATGAGTCTAATCAGGGTTCAGGATAGAAAATATGGAAAAGAACAAAGATTTAAGCTCTATCTTCAGGTAACATTGGATTCTTTCCATTAATCCCTGAATTTTCATCCTTATCACCGTCACTGTTCTACCCTCCCATCCTTCCCCTCAGTAACCTACCCTACACCTTCTAAGACATCCTTCTGCAAAAACCTTTCCCTGTATTTCCTGTGAACATCTAGATCTTTCTGAATCTCCGCTCAAGAGTGACTTAGCTTTCCTCACCCAGCTGCTCTCCCCAGGGCATTTGCCACTAGATGGTAAGCTGACCTTAATGTACAATACTGTAGGGCCCCTGTAGGTGGTATCCTGGGGGGAATTCAAAACTCTGTAAGAGGTCTCTGGGGAAATATTTTTTGATAAATGGTGGATTTTAAGCTAAATCCAAATTCACAGAGATCTGGATCTGAATACCACTTCTGTCCATACCAGTATGCCCTTGGACAAGTTGCTTAACCATTCTTGTCTAAACCTCAGTGTCCCCATAATTGCAGTAGAGAAAATAATACTTACCAGTTTTTAGGATTAGTATATAGGTGTAATTCACACAAACGAACTATGGGGACAAGATCTCTATTCCTCACAAAAAACTGGTAAGATAGGCATTGTGATAAGATGATGGAAATACTGCATCATTACAACCCAGCCCCAGCCTGTGACCTACCAGGGACCAGTGGACCCTGTCACTTCTCCAGTTTATTTAATTTCAGTGAATTAAGTTTACATTAACATTTATAGAAACTTACTGCATGAGTATACCAGGTCACACTTGCATATGCTCACTTTTTATAGATGATATTTTGCCTGTTGATCAGCCAATAAAATCAAAGTAATAAATTTGATCTACAGGAGGGCCGAGTGGTGATAAGGCCATGGTTCCTTCAAAAAAACATTTTAGATTATTCAGATCATCACTTTTATAACTTCTTTTCTGCTCCCAAAATGTGCCTCGCTGGCTGTGTAGCAAGAATGTTGCAAAGTCATAATTTCATTCCATATTAGCAATCATCGAAAAGGTTAAAGTTTAAAAACAATGAGAGAAATCAAAAAAGAAATTAATGTGAACCTTCACTGGCCCCTAATGTATTCCTAGAGCTCTCTACACCTTAGAGATTGCAAAGAGATGAGAGGGGAGGGCAGATAAGTATCGGTTTTCATTTTTAAATGCGTTTTTCTGAGGTTCGGAGGATTTCTTATATCTATTTCACCTTCAAAAATGGAATCGCTGAATTCCCAGTAAAGGTTACTCACAAACCTGAGGATTTGCCTTTCTGACTCAGAGTTTACTGGCATTTGCTAAATGTTTGGCTTGGCGTTCATCTTTGCCTTTGACTGTGATTAAAGTAAGGCATTGTCTCATTTATTAGACAGTACTTGCTGTGCCGAATTAAGGTTGAATTATTTGACATTGTTCCCCACAGTTGCTCAAACTACCCAGGAAGCGTTCTGAAATATTTTTCAGCCAGAACCTGTTTCTACTCCGTTTCCATTCTGCCTGTCTTCTTCCAAGCCTTATAGATGTCCAAGGCCGTACTTTAGCTGGTGAAGAGTAACCTCCCCAAGCCAACCCTACGTGTGTAGCCTGAAGCATGCCCTCAGCGAGAGGATTCCTGAAACACAGATTGCCTTGTATCCCTTCTTCTTAGCTCTGTTTCTATAATTACTACATTTGGGAAACGTAGTGTATTAAGTGGAGCTGCTCCCCCAGGTGTAAATGCTAAAATATTCCTTCCTAGGTCACTGTGGAAAAGGTCAAGAAATTAATTTTGGATGAATATCTTCACCTCTTAGCCAGTTGCTATATTAATGATCTCATGACAGATTGCTCCTTAAACTGGCCCCAGCACAGGTCAGAGTAGAGTGAGAATATTCTCTGTTTAATGAGGCAGGGATCAGATCCCCTCATATTTTATCACCGGCATAGAGATGGGAGCCATCAGGAATAGTGAGTGGTCACAGAAGCCCAGCAGCATCTATGGGGCTGTGTGTTCTGAGAAGACTGTAGGCCCAGTAGTCTAAACATTTTCCTTTCTGCTGGAGATCTTTCTATTCGGCTTGAACATTATACTGGATTTCTTTTTTTTACTTCTTATTAGAAGTTTTTTTGAAAATACTGAAAAGTTGAAATATTTAAAAAATGATCACCCAAATTCAGTAAATATTTGGCATAATTACTACTAATGTTGCTTTTCTAATTAGTATATACCACTGCATATTTAGTAAGCATCTCAATAATGTTACATTAATATAAAATGACAAAAATATTACCACTTTTAAGAAATAAAATAGTAATTTCTTATTAACATCTCTACTGCATATTTATTCAAATTTCCCAATTATCCCATCAATATCTTTTTTATCTTTTTTTTTTTCCAACTGGTACCCAAGAAACTTTTCTGTATTTATTTATAAATCTTTGAATCCAGGAAAGTGCTCTGTGTATTTTTTTTAATTTCTCGACATTATTTTTTAAAGAGACTAGATTAATTTTCTTGTGATTTACCTAATTTTCTTGTGTACTTCCCCTAACCCAGATTAGGATCCAGGCACTTCTCCAGGAAGCCGTGTTTCCATTTGCTAAAGCATGCTAGTCTAGGGTTCAGATGGTTGAATTAAGGCCATTACATTCCTTAGTTTATGCACGGAACAGAATGACCTGAGAAACTGTCTGCTCTTCCTGGTAACTTCTGCTCTCCAACCAATATCATCCCTCAAGCAGACATCTGCCAGGGCTTTAAAATGGCAATACTTCTGAGTGAAAAATAACCTGTAAGATTTTTTTTTTTTCATCTTGATAATGCCTTAGAACTTTTTTTTTTTTTTTTTTTTGCCTTAGAACTTTTAATCAACTCTCTTGGTTTAGTTAAATAAAACTGGTTAATTGTCTTGTTTCAGAGATTCAGAGGAAGTCTAGTACAATTCCTTTATCCATGGGAACTAACACAGGCACTCATTTCCTGTGCACTTGGAGTTGCCCGGTGAATTGTTTCTAAACTCAGCTGTTGAGGCAGGTGTCACTTATTGGCATCAAACCTTTTTGTTATCTCTGACCTAGTTTGATGGACTCTTGCCTAAGTAGAGCTGTTGCAAATCGACCCTAGGTTCTTTGTGAAGCATATTAGGGCTGTAGGTTGTAATTATAGTTATTGTGGAATTTGGGCAAACTTGGAGAGGGAGGAGTAGCAGAGGGAGTAGGGTGTATTTAGAGAATATTTAAGCCATTCTGAAAATTACAAGGCCTACATGCAGTCTTCAATGCTGAGATGCCACACAGATCATCTGAAAGTTTCACTGCTCTGTTGCACTTCAGAAACCTTAAAAATGTTAAGTGTGAAATAGGTGTAGAAAGAATTGATGGTGAGAATGTTTCACTTGATGGACTTAACAGAGAAAAATCATGCCCCTAAACATTTTTATGAAAAGACCACCTCCTTATAAAAATATAAGTGAAAACAATAGCTGAGATCGTTCCTCTCTGTGCTGTGGATTTACTTTCCTAGGTGCTGTTTTCACGGTCTCTTGTATTTTGGAGTAGTGGCCAAGAAGACAGAGGTTCTCCTTCTTGAAAATGGTATTTAGTTATCTTTCTAACACAGAAACTCCTATAAATCCAGACCGTGTCCTGAATTCCCACTAGATGCTTCTTAACGTGCATGACAAGGTTGTGGTGCCCTTGCAGAGGTGCCATTGACTCACTATCACACGTTATCACTGTTCACAAAAGATCCACAGGGCACATTGGCATTGAAAGTGGGTCAGTGTATGGTGTGAAAATGAAAACTAGCCTCAAAATTCAACTCAGAGCGCCTGAACTTTCCCTGCCTCTTCCTCTGGAGTAGAGAACAGCAGCTGGGCTCCCTTACTGCATAGCTCCAAGGGGGTCATCACACAGCAGGAACTTTCCAGGACAAGGAAGGGCGGAGGGCCCACTTTCCTCATGTTCCGTCAGAGGTAGAGGAGTAGCTGTGACAACTGGTCCATCTGCACAACTGTCCATCTCTGCTTCTCACACGATACGGCTAGCCTTCTGCTTTCCTGTCTCTTTGACATCTTGAGAAAGATTTTTCTTTCTTCAAAGACTATTATTCAGCTTTGCTTTAAAAAATTCTCCCAGCATCCCATCCTAAGTGGTTAAATACAGCTGGGTCTATCTAGCAACGTGGAGGGATACCCAGGGATGCAGAAAGTGTTTCATCCAGTCACCTGGGGCATTTCCCAGTCTCTGCAGTGCAATTGTATGGGCAACCGTGGAGAATCAGGCAAACTGAAATTAGCCAAGCTTGTAGAGACACGAGTTGACTGTAAATGATGTTTCGAGCTGGGTGTATTTAACCACTTGCCAATATCAGAGAAAGACAGATTCTGATGTAGTTCCATTAAGAATGGACAAAATTTTGTTAGCACGTAATTATGTATAACCTTCCATTATCCTCTAATTATTTTAAAACTGTATATGCCGTTTTCCCAAGATGTCATTATTTTTTTTTTTCAGGATAAAAGCTATGGTGGCTTTTACTACTTACTCCCTATAGAAATTCATATAAGGCAGAAAACACAGTAGGCATGCGCTGAGGCTGTGAGGGGTGTGTGCGTGTGGCTATGAGTAAAATCGTATTCTCTAATCACTCAATCTCACAGAATGGCAGGAAGAGGAAAAGGTTAGAATGGTTAACTAAATAATACAGGGAAAGCAAAGTATAGACATAGAAAGAGTTATGACATGAAGCTATATGTACTGAGTAGAAGAAAAAGTGTTAAGACATTTTAAGACTTTGGAGTTTCCCGAGAAAAGGAAAGATTCAATTACAGAAAATTTCACCTAGAGAAATTAATAGAAAGGGAGAAGATAACAGTATATTAGAGTAATGAAATATCAGTCATGCCCCTTGAATGGTAACCAAGGAAAACAGAAAACTCAGGAACATTAGACCATTGAATATTTAGTGTTAGCAAAATGATATAGGAGGAAGTGGTACCAGAGATGACTTTCACAGGTGTATCAGTGTCTGAAAAGTAGGAAAATATATTTGGGGTAAACCATTTAAAATTTTAAATAGATTTATATACCTAGTGTTGTATTTGGTAAAGCAAACTGTCTTCTAAAGGAAAGTTTATAGAGAGTTAGGTCTAAAGGAAAGTTTATAGAGATGTTCCTACTTGTTTAGGAGATGAGTACCCTATTTAGGATTACTGCAGGTGGATGGAGAAGGAACACATTGTTCAAATGATGGGTTGTTAACAAAGGGGGGATTTGGGGCAAGGAAACGAGCAACAGAGGAAATGCAATCGTCAGGTCCAAAGGACAGAGAGGCCAGAGGAGCTGAAGAAGGTACTGGAGCCTCTCCCTGTGGTCCTAGAGCATGAGAAGCAGAAGCACTTAATATGGGTACATATTCTACCATTCAGGAGAGATAAACACAACCACAAAACCCTGAGCTCGTTCTCTTGACATTTATGGGGGGGTTCTCCATATAAGAGAGAGGACAGTAAGAGAGGAAGTGGGGAAGGAGGGGAAGATGGGAGAGAGCGAGAGAACCAAAATAAAGTTCAGTTACAGTGTGTTCATGTGGACACACCCTTATGTCGACTCTCTTGATAAAACCCTGAAGAGTATGTGATTCGCAAGAAGACCTTTCAAAATCAGAAACAGTGAGGGACATATACTGGTAAGATGACTAGTTACAGAAGGGGTACCCTATACCAAAGCGCTGATTTGAATCTGTGCAGAAGAAATGGTGAACCAATCACACTTAGAGAATTGTTATTTCACAAAGAGAGGATAAGAAAACAAATCATCTGGAACGAGGAGAGGAAGAGCTGAGACGCATGCTGTCCTTGGAAGCCTCGAATTTGCAAATCTCCTTCTCAGCACAAATTAATTTGGAAGGCAGCTTAGAGCTTGGAATACATTTTCCCATTGGAATAATATTTCAAATTAAGTTCCTAGGGCTGTTCACAAATGACTTTTATACAAATATGAATCTGTACCATAGCATCAATAGGAATATCTCACAATATCAACAGTTTGACTCTAGTGAACCACCATCTCTAAGATTTTTCTCTCTGGTAAGCTGGGTAGGTGGAAGAGCTTCTAGAGAACAAAGGATGTGTTACTTTGTATCCAAAAGAGTCTTTTCTTCAGTTTACTGAGTCAAATCACCTAGCTCCTCTACTTTAAGAATAAAGATTCTCTACTATAAAGAAAATAGGAGGCACTGACGTTTTGTCAGTGATATATCTTGGGCAGTTGGGAAAGTCTACAGGATTTATTCATCCTGACTATTCAAATGAGTTGAGAAGGCCATCCCTACAAATAAGAAGCCACACAGGTCAAGACCAAAAATAATGTGTTTTTAAAATCCATTTTGGCTAGTAAATGACGTTGTGTCCGTAGCAGACAATTAGAAGTGCATTGTTTCTTATAGAGTAACATGACTTGAAAGTATTTGTATACTAAACAAAATTTTCAGCAGTCTCCAATTTGCTACTTTGGAGTGTATCTATCCAGTAGGAAAACACCTATACAATGAGGAAATAAGATCATATTCCATGAATGGAGAATGTATAAAAATTCTGCACAGGTAGAATTCAGTTTTCACAAATGTCATTTTAACATCTGGTTCTGTATAACGAGACTGCTTCCAAATCCTCCTGACAGCCTGTAAATATTCTATTTTGCTGATATGGATAAACACAATCTTTTGAAAAGGGAAATACTACAAAACAAATGTGTTCCATAGTTACTTAACATGGAAATAGTAAACCTTATGACAAACATGTTTGGGGAGGGGCATCAATAGGGCTGGAGAGAAGAGAAGTGTCAAAACAGAGTGTAGGAGAATGGCAGTGCCAGGAAAACGCTGGGAGGGGGAAGGGCTCAGAGAGAACACAGGTGGAAAACCCGCAGTCATCCATGGGATGGGTACTAGCTGCAGCTCCAGACAAGGAGGTGAACTCTTTCCTCAGATGGTCAAAAGTCTGCCTCTTGTTGGACCCAAGGATCTGATGTTGGCTCCTATTACCTACATCCTCAACAATGCGCCATGTCCAGGTCTTTTTGAAGTAAGTCTTTTCAGGGAAATCAGAACTCCTTTTGACTTTAACTACTGCTTTGTTTTTGATTTTTTCAGGGTGTGTGTGTGTGTGTTTGTTTTTTACTGAAATTGGTAATAAAGAGTTATGGTGTTGCAGAGTTCATGCAACTTAGTTTGGTCTAGTCAAGCTTAGAGACCTACAGAGGATATTGACCCAGCTGGTTTTGTCCTTGTGACAAGGATGATCAGCTCTACTAAGGAGTCTTGCACTGGGAGCTCTATATTCTCTGCATCCTTTTTCTTTTCTATGAGATTTTTCTTCTGCCTGAAGTCTTTAAATCTTCTTATGAGTGATGCTGTTTCATTTTGGTTTCAACTCCAAATACCACCTCTCCAAACAGGGCTTTTCTAACCAACTAATCAAAAAAACACTGGCATGTTTTAGCCTACCACCCCAGTTTACTATTTTCATGTAAGTTACCACCATCTGGCATTATTTTGTTGTCTGACTCTTCCTACAGAGACGTAAGCTATAAGAGAATGCTCACCATCCTTAATCATCAGAGAAGTGCAAATCAAAACTACTTTGAGATATATCTAACATCAGTAATATTAGCCTATATCACAAAATCACAAAATCATAGATGCTGGCGTGGTTGTGGAGAAAAGGGAACATTTCTACACTGCTGGTGGGATTGTAACCTAAAATGTTCCTTTTGGAAAGACATCTGGAGAACACTTAGAGAACTAAAAATAGACCTGCCATTTGATCCTATAATTCTTCTACTAGGTGTATATCCAGAAGACCAAAAATCACACTACAATAAAGATATTTGTATCAGAATGCTCATTGCAGCCCCATTCATAATTGCTGGGTCATGGAAGAAGTCCAAGAGCCCATCAGCCCACGAATGGATCAATAAATTGTGGTATACCATGGTATACTATGCAGCCATAAAGAAAAA
>CAUYQV010134257.1:0-41924 GCA_963574575.1 Galagoides demidoff | reverse complement strand
GTCATCTGGGAATAAACCTAATAAAGGAATTGCAGGGTCAAATGGCAGGTCTATTTTTAGTTCTCTTAAGTGTTCTCCAGATGTCTTTCCAAAAGGAACATATTAGTTTAGATTCCCACCAGCAGTGTAGGAGTGTTCCCTGTTCTCCACATCCACGCCGGCATCTTTGGTTTTGGGATTTTGTGATATGGGCTAATCTCAATCTTCAGAGATTTTAATCGGGAGGGATTTCAGCACTTGGGATTATTGAGTCTGTCAGATTTTGATCAGAGATATGGTCCCTGAAGTTGTTGAAAACTATAGAACTTACTGCCTTAAAGTGACCTGACTGATTGGAGGCTCTGGTGGCGGGATGTGCACACACAGTTCAGCAGACGCCACGCCCTGGTCAGAGCCTGAAGCCCAGACAGCAACTCTGCACAGCTTGTGATTCTCTTTGCAAAGCCAGGCAGTTGATGGCCAAAATAGCAGCGAATGCCTGGGCTGCTGGTGACACTAAGTGAAAGCCTGGGTTTGACTCGTGTCTCTCGCGAGGAGTGAAAGACTGGAGGGGTTAAAAGTAAGAGTGAGATTCATACACGCTGTTTCCTGATTGCCATCAAATGTGGGAGATTCACGTTCTGAGACACAAGTAGAAACACAACCTTGCTCTTTGTGAAACACCCTTTCCTGCAACCCTGGTCACAAGCCCATTCTGACTCTGCTTAGCTCCGTCTGTCCTGTGAGGTCCGGCATTGCTGGGCCTGAGTCTGATGCCTGTGGGACAGCAGTTCACCCTCCAACCACGGACTTGGTCTAAAGTCCTCTCTCGGGAAGACAGAGAGAGACTTGAACTGAGTCTATGATTTAGATACCTTAAAACTGTTCCTTAGTAATAAAAGATTTAATTTTGTCTTCAAGACAGAACAGGCTTATGAAATCATAGTCCTGCCCCCATTAGAGTCCTTTATTCTGATTGAGAACATTTGTCATAAAAAAGACTAAGTCATTCCCCTCCAGCCCCCAGACTGCTCTCAACTGGCACCCTCCCTGTCACACGGGGGCTGTCATATCATGTTCCCAGGAAACTGCAGGGTGGATGGGGTGGGGCAGAGGAGGAGAGAGCAGAGGTGAGAACCGCAGGCGTGTTCCATTTCCCCGATTGTCTTCTGGAAGAAATGACCAGTGGATGGGCAGTTTGTGTGGCTAGAATTTCAGAAATGATTCATGCGTGGGTATGTTAATTAAGAGCAATCATTTTCAGCAAGGAACCCAAGAAATAAGACAACTAAATAAACCTGTGTACTGTACTGCTAACAATGTCATTTAATTTGGAGAGGGACAGCTCTGTGTAGGAACCTCCCAGGGAGCAGGCAGATTCTAATTTCAGGAGAAGGACCATGTTCCCTCTGCTGTCTGGCCCAGGGAGGGAGGTCCTGAGGGTAGGTGCTGTGAGTTTCTGGATGGGTCTCATTCTCTGGATTATGTAGCTGGAATCAACTACATTGTTGAGGGTAACAATAATAACAGCAAGAGGAGATTGGTATGTTCTCACCTAATGGGCACCATGTAAGGTGGACAGCACACCCCTGGTGAAACACTCAACTGTAACTTGAACTTTACTTAGCAAATGCAGACGATATTACCTAATCATTTGTACCCTCATAGTAATCTGAAATAAAAAAAATAGCAACAATGGTAACATTGATAATAATAATATCAGAGAATATATAGTCCCTATTTCCTGTGTCAGACACTAAGATTAAGGATATGTATACATTATCTCATGAAAGACCCACAGGAATAGATGAGCAATAATATAATTATTATCCTCATCATTAATTTCCAGGACAGGTGTTACAGCTCAGAGAAGTTAAGTGACTTGCCCAAAGACTCCAAACACAGCAAGAAGTAGGGCTGAACTGGAGTGAACCCGACCCAGCAGGTCTGGGCCAAGTGTCTGCTCTTAACCACACCGATCAGGGTTGTGGATGGGCCCCGAGACAGAGCCTGTGGTTCTTCTCCCCACCCCACAGAACGGCTTCTCACTGCTGAACCTTCACTTATGAGAAGCAAGAATCCTGCTGGTTTGCGTCACCCATCGGGTGTGCCTCATCTCACGGCAGGAACTTCTCTGCCCCAGCCCTGAGGATGTTCTGGCTGGAGCAGAAGGTGAAGAATCTTGGGCAATCTAGACTGTGGGCTTGAGAAGGAGCTGAGGACCAAAAGTGAGAGAGAAGAAATGCGGCAAATGAACGGGAGACACAGGAGTAAAGACTCGGGAGACACAGGAGTGAAGACCCGGCAGGCAGCAGAAACAAGAGAGGGCGGGATCCATTGGGAGTTCCCAGGCCAGGACAGGTGGATGTGTGTGTGTATGAGACAGGGTGTGAGTGTGAGAGAGTGTGTGTGACAGAGTGTGAGTGCAAGAGACAGTGTGAGAGACAGAGTGTGTGTGTGTGAGAGTGTGTGAGTGTGAGTGTGAGAGAGAGTGTAGTGTGTGTGTGACAGAGTGTGAGTGTGAGAGTGTGTGAGAGACAGAGTGTGTGTGTATGAGTGTGTGTGAGAGAGTGTGTGTGTGTGTGAGTGTGAGAGAGAGAGTGTGAGTGCGGCCTGTGACCTGAAGGGCAGCAAGCTGACCCAGGGACACCCAGTGCTCATCTCCCTTGGGGAGGAGGCATATTCTCACCTCAGGAACAAGTGCTCCTTTCCAAACCCGACATCGTCACACGTGTGCCCTGACAACTCTAGTCTTCACTGATGCCCCCACAGAAAGCTTTTGTCTTAAAAAAAAAACTGGTTGTAGCAATGCTGCCTATTCTGTGCTTTTCTTGGAGAATCCAGATGTAACTGTTATGCTAAAGGCTCTGGGCAATCCCGCTATAGTGAAAAGAGATAGATTTAAATTCATTTAACACACAGTTTGCCAAATAATTTTGATCCTATTTGTTTAAATAAACCATAGACATCGATCCAGAGGTCCTGCCCAGAGAAAGGTTGTACCGTTTGAGACGGGGCTATCGGTGGTGTTGAAACTTCACAAGCCTGTGGGGCAGGGCTATGCAATGTCCCTGTTGGAGGGGGAGGGACGGTGTCAGCAGCTGGCCCAAGGGGGCAGCTGCACACCAAGTCAATTATCAGTTTCAGTTCATCAGACCAGAGAGCATGTTCATTCTCTAACAGCTTGAATTTCATTAGAGATGAAACAAACAGAATTACCTTTGGCCTGAGAGCCTATATGCCTCTGCTTTTCTTTGTTTAGTGTGGAAATGGTATGTGATGTCAGAATGTGTTCTGTTTATCCTGGCAAGCTCCTAGGTGGCTGTGGGCACTGTCCTTGGTGCTGGACGCCTGAGCTGCTGTGGGCCCTGTCCTCTGTGCTGGACCCCTGAGCTGCTGTGGGCTTTGTCCTCTGTGCTGAACCCCTGAGTTGCTGTGGGAACTGTTCTCCGTCCTGGACGCCTGAGCTGCTGCGGGCACTGTCCTTGGTGCTGGACCCTGGGCCACTGTGGCGCTGTCCTCAGTGCTGGACCCCTGGGCTGCTGTGAACGCTGTCCTCGGTGCTGGACACCTGGGCTGCTGTGGGTACTGTCCTTGGTGCTGAGTTAGGCAAAGCTATTTTCCAAATAGCTCCTTGGCATTTGAAATAGCTCTAGTGCTTATGTAAGGATACAATGGGCCTCATAGGCCAAGAACTCACAGAGGAACAAAAGATTTGTCCCCTAGAAGGGGAAGAGTGTTTCCACAACCTTCTAAGTAGCACCCCTTTTATCTAGTAAGATGCTACTTTTCAACTCTGAGCTCTCTGATAGGCTTGGCTGTGCCTGAAGAAGCCCGTATGTGAACTGGGGCAGAAGGGAAGAGGCTGGGTCGCCCGACACAAGAAAAGTGGAGTGTGTGTTCCTGCAACTTGATTCCTTTCTCAGTTTCTCCAAACACTGGGGAGAGTCTACCATATACACCAAGTACCTCTAGTAATTTCTGGAGGGAGGAGAATGGGAGACGGACAGGGGGAGCTGCTTTTGGCTCTCGAGTCAGTGCAGAAGTTAGAGAAGCCCCTTTTGTGGGATTGTAAGATGGTGGTTGGTGCATTAAGAAAGCACGAGTCCCACAGACCTTTGTAGAAATTCTAGAAAGAGTTTAACTTCCAAGGCACAGAGTGGACTCTAAGAGCTCGAGAGTAGGGCTGGCAGAGTGAGGTGGGCACTGAACCAGGCCTTGGGCTCCACCTCCACCAGCTCCTCCTCCTATTCCAAGCCGTGATGCTCATGGTGGTAAATACACTATTAGGATGATGGGAAGGGATTATTAAAATGATGTGATGAAAACCCTTCACAGAATGTATTAGTTTTATGAGCTAGTCTCAAATGGTTGCGTTTCCAGCCTGAGCTGACTAATGGATTCTTTTAAGATAGTGGGAACCAGGGGAACCCTACCTTACCCTGCTGCCTCTACCAAGAGTCAGTCACGCTATTGTGTTCTCACTGGGAGCCCTTGTGCCACCATGTGGCTTTACTGTAGAGCCAAAAGTGAGGAGGGTCTGAGCACTCCCTTTGGTGTCGTTAACGACCTTTTGTAGATAAAATCAAAATGGAAAGAATCCAATTATGTGCAAGTGAAACCTCTAATAATGTCTCCAAGCACAGAGAGCGGACCTTATTTGAGGACAATTCAGTATTACCAATCACCCCGCTGCCTTGAACCAACCCAAAGTGTGAGTGGATACACCTAGAGCTTCAAAAAAGAGGAAAACGTACCCCACACACTTGTAATCCACTGTCCTCGACTACACTCTTTTCTGGAGGATAGCCACACAGAGACCCCAAAGCGAAGTGACTCAAGACTACTTAATACTTTGAATCCCGACTTTGTTAAGCACAAAAACTGCTCTGCGTAGATAACTTCAGCTGGATCCAAATTCCAATTTGAAAACCCAACATAAAATGCACTCCCAAGAATACATAATTAGACAATGTTTTTTATTACAGCAGCCTGGGTGCTTAGAGTATTAAACATGGGTTAATCTTGGATAGATTTTAAAACACCACCTGTTCACTTCTGTTAAAAAAAAATATGTTATAATTGTAATTTCTGTTTTGCTGAAGTACTTAATCCGCACATATTTAGTTTCGTCTTTTGAATATGTAGCTGGTTTCAGAATACCTTCCATCAGGCAGAGCCAGTAGGAGGCCCTTTTATTGAAACTGCATGGGTGTCTCAGTTGTAATTTCCAGAATAGTCCCTGGGTTCACCGCTAGACGTCCTGCCTAGGAAGCATCACTGGGTAAAGCCATGATGTCCTGCTCAGGACTCCGGGATTCTTTCAGCCCTGCAAGGAAAAAGGCTGACCCCGGGTGAGTGGGAGTCCTGGGCATGTATCTGTGAGGGGAGGAAGTAATGACCTTTCAAGGACATCGTGCATCATATACACAGCAAGGTATCCCTCTGTATCCCGTGAATAGGTACAGTTATTACCTGCCAACCAAAAATGAAAGGGGAAAATGGTGTGCCTGCTTCTTCAGGATCGAGAAGCTCTGTGGAATCTGTAATTTACCCTTCTCAGCTCAGCCTTCCCTGAAAGAAGCAGGTGAGTGAAGAAAGAATTAAAATAGATGAGGAGGAGCACATGTCCAATTTGTGCTCAACCTGTCTGTCTACAAGGTTATACGCTTCTTGAACAAAGGTGCTTAGGGCTGCAAAGGGCTTCCAAGGTACTTACTTCAAGGCCTTGTCACTAAGGCCAGAGTCACAGCATCATCTCCAGAATAATGTGGGTGACACCACAGCCAAGAGGTCAGGTATCATGAGGGATCCCACCTGGGGGAATTTCCACACCCTGGGGGACATTTGTCAATGTCTGGAGATGTGTTTGTCACAATCAGGCATGCTGCTATCATGTACAGACTGGGAGGAGGCCAGGGCTGCTGAACAGAACAGCCCCAGCACAAAGAAGAGAACGGTCTGCCTCAAATGTCACTGACATAGGACTGAGAAGCCCTGTGTTAACCATCAGCCTAGCATGGTTTATTAATTTGGGGGGCTGGTTTTGTGTACATAAGAGGGAGTGACAATGAGCCACCTGCTTGTCAAGAGGGCTGGATGAGATAACAAAGGGGAAGTGCCCGTGGGTTGTCATCGACCTCTCTCCCCTGCAGCCTGCCCCATGCAGGCAGCCACACTTGAAAACCTCTCCAGAGGGTTCCTTCTCTGCCTTCAGAACAATCCACCAGAGTGCAGCCTTCCTGGGCCACCTTTGGTCTGGGGCAATGAACAGTGCACCAGAGTACAGCCTTACTGGGCCACCTTTGGTCTGGGGCAATTGTCTGAAGGGTCTCAGGGTCTTTCTCCCCACGTGCTGCAGGGAAGGGCAGACCCCAGCATGACGTCCACTCTGGCTCTGGGCCTGGGCAGGTTGCCCGTCCTGCCTCACCCCCTTCTCTCCCTGTGTGACAGGCATCCTCACAGCTCTGCCCTCACGGGGCTGTTTTACAGAGTCTCCAATGAAGTCACCTTTAAAGTGCTGAGAGCTGTGTCATTCGTGACTTAAAATAATACCCACTGATGTGTCAGAGATGCTGGGGAGAAAATGTGGCCCATGTGTCAAGCCAGCAAGACCAGACGTGGCTCAGAGGCAGCTGGAAGGAGGGTGGAGGCTGGTTAGTGCACTGTGGGTGGCTGCGTGCCACCTGCCCAGGTCCCGCTGCCTCCGGAGGGGCTCCAGGAAAGCCGGCTGGTGGAGAAGCACTGCCGGGTCACCTCCGGCCTTCCTGGCCATTTAAAAAACTAATTGACTTTTATTTCTCCCTGGAGTCTGCAAGTGCTGGGTTGCAGAAAAAGGAATCAGAATTAAACAGAAATGGAAGAAGTTTTAGGTAGATTTAGGATACCATCTTTATAGGTCAGCCGGGTAGCAACGGGATTAAAGAGAATTTTGTGGAAAAGTAAAACTACGATTTTTGGTTCCTCAAATGGGCCCATTTATCTATAAATGGAAAAGCCCCTTGTAGAGGAATGTTCTGTAATAACATATTTAAAATATTTCTAAAGGTAGTCATTTTATATAGAATTTATCTTGACTTTGTGTTAAGCATATATCTCAAGGTTAATCCATACATTTTAAGAGGCTGGACTATGGATCAAAACGCACTGAGGAAAGGCATCGAGGGGCAGCGTTTCCACTGGACACAGACGGGAGCCGCAGCCCTGGGAGGGGACCTGCATTCTCAGCGCCTTGAGAACAATTGTGAAATGATTAGCTCTGGTTCCAGATCTGCCTACAACAACCAGAGGGGAAACTGTTCCCTTTTGTAAAAGGTCTCAGTACAGTGCCAGAATGCTGTTTTGTAACCTAAAATATAAAAACTGATTTGGTTCACAACCAGCATGTTAGCATAACTAAATATAATGGCTGTTGGTGTTGGGTAGGGATTTGTTCCCTGAAAGGTCAGTAGCCACAGTTTTGGGGTGACTGTGCATTCTCTGGGGGTAGAGAATACAGAAGTGGATTATTCCTAAACAAATGTTCCCATTCTTAATCCAGAAGTGTTTGTAGGACATTCAGTTCACAGAAGAAACATCAATAAAGTTGTGTATTCCAGCAAATTGCCCAGGTACAGGAGTTAACCTAAAGGTCACCTGGTTTTGGGGTATTAATTGAACATCTACGTGGTGCCCAAGCACTGTCCTAGTGGTAAGGGGTACAGCGCTGACCAAAGCACACGCCCTCCTGGGGTGTCCCCATCAATAACAACACACTGGAAAGAACATATGTGAGAAAGTGACAAGGGCCAGAGAGGGACATGGCGGGCAGCAGAAATCAGGAGGCCTTGGACAGGTGAGGGAGGAGGCTGCTTACTATTTTGAAGAGTGTGGGAGAAGGCAAAAACCTGGAGACAAGTTGTGAGTTATGTGGTTACGTGTGGGAAGAGAGTTTGCGGCAGGGGGTGTAGCCAGTGACCCTGGAAATAAAGGCGCTGGGAGAGGGGGATGAAGAAAGACAGCTTCCAAAATGTTTCAACGACTCAGATCCGCGGTGAGTTCTCAATAATTAATTTTTTCACATAATTTTAAAACAACCAAGTTTGGGCCCCTCTTAAGAAACCAAGAGCCTGCATCTCCCCCCCTGCAGACAGATCTGCATACAGCACTTAATTTTAGAAAATTAAAATCCATGACTCTCAAAAATAAAAATTAAATAACCAGACATTTAAGGACACTGTTCAGCAATTATTTGGGCTGTTAGTTTAGTTAATCAGTATTTTAAATTTGAAGCCCTCAGAATCGGTGAAATATTTATAAGAGAGTGAAGGAACTCCACACACAGACAGTGCTGAATAATAAATCTTTTAAATAAGGAAATAGAAATGTCATTTAGCATTGTGGGTATTTGCTTTCAGCTGAGCGTGTCACGTACTGCGGGCCAGCTAGATGGCAGGCTTAATTAAGTACATGGGAGAGAGCTGGGAGAGGGTTCTACAGGAGCCACGGAAACGTGGAAGCGTGGCCAGTAATTATGTGGACTCCCACATCTGCCTCCTATTTGGTTTCTAAATAGTTTCAAGGTAGAAGAAGCATGAGGTGTATTCGATATAAAGTCTTTCTTGTGAGGTTTAGATGTTTCTACCCCAGTTAGTCAAACAGGCCCTGAACTACACCGACTGAATCATTGGATGCCTGGCGGCTCTCTGCAGAAACTGTGATGAGGAGACATCAGTCACCTTTGGAGGCTGCTGCCTGATGACAGTGTAATATTTTTCACTGAAACCTGATGATTCATACCTATTTCATAGCAGAGAGAGATATTTATATTCTAAAAGCAATCACAGATTTGAGATATTTAAACTAAATTTTGTACTTTACCGAGGCAAATGCATTCATAGGAAATATAATTATTTATATCCTGGTTACATACCACAGTGAATATCAGCCTTGAACAAGACAGAAATGTTGTCAGTTGTCCAAGTACATTTCTGGGCTATGTGTATTTTTAAAAGCAGCCAAGTTTACCGTACATATGCAACTGAGAAATTTTATGAGCATTTAAGGATGGTTATGAAGCAGGTAAGAAGCCCTGGGCTGGTTTCTCATAGCTGATCCACATGCCTCCAGAAAGCGTTGAGCATGCTTAGTTACAGTTCACGTACCCCACGGTCAGCGAGCCGTAGATGCCTACAGCATCTTTACTTATCTATTTAGAAGGAGCCTATTGTGTCTTCTCTGTGCAATGATTTTCTTATGGTCATTCTCTGGGAGCAAAGGAGGGATGTATCATCCAAAGTCCACAGACCTGCAGAGATAATATACCCTGAAAACCTGGGGTCCACGTGCCCATACCCTACGTCATGGACCGTGTGTGGCATAGGTGTATATAGGATGCCTTTCATTGCTTAGTTTGGGGTTAATAGAAGCACTGACTATGGTGTGTGTGTGTTTTTTTTTTTTTGACAGGGGCCGGGTTTGAACCCGCTACCTCCAATATATGGGGCCAACGCCCTATTCCTTGAGCCACAGGCACCACCCTGGCTATGTTGTATTTCAAGAGGAAATCCCCAAATCATTGAGATGACTCCTTGTTGAGTCCCCAGGGCCACACACAGGTGGATAGCAGACTCACATGCACACTGAAAACCCCAGTCCTCCAGTCAATTGTTTAACAAAATGCCAAAGATACATATTTTTAATACATAGATGCTTTTATCACGTTTCCAGGTTAAAATTCTTATTTTTCAAGGGCATATTTGGGCTTTATACAGGGAATGAGAGAAGGCTGAAGAGATGACGTGAACGTCCGTCTGTCCACAGACGCACTCGGGCCCAGGTGTGTGTAGTCTGCACCACGTCTGCGGTCTTCTCCCTACAGCCATTCAGTCTCCCGATCAGAGTGTCTGACACAGCCAGGGCACACTTCTCTTTTGTCAAAGTTGAAGGAGCATCTTGTGTCTGTCTGCCTCAATGCCACCGCACACACAGTCTTTACACAAGGCCTCGTGTCATTGCATTGGGGGTCTTGTCTGCAGAACCAGCCCCCTCACCCCCCGCTGCAGGAGACATGGAAGCCACGTCAAACACAGGGCAGTAATCACTGGTAACTACTCTCCCCCGCATGGCATGACGGTTTTCCTGCTGTGCTATGAAAGTTCAACTTCTCATCTAAAATTCATCTAAATTGCTTGCCCATGAATTAACAATCCTAGATGCTAACAGAGATTCTGAATTTTATTATCTTTTAGCTGCAAGTTCTGAGTAATGTAATTGGAGTTAACAAGGTCTGCACAGATTTCTCCCTACTCCCCATTTCCCATCTACTCTCCAGAAATGCCTGAATACACACGTGTGTGTGCACAGAGTATGTGTGTGTGTGTGTGTGTGCACGTGCGTGTCATTGAACCAAAAACATCAGAAACAGAATATTCGGAACAAAACTGCCTTCACAGCACTTAGATATGGGGAGGTGGATAGACAGCAGGCAGAGAGACACACAGGCTCACAGGCATAAATTACAAAGTGTGTTGAGTTCTATTAAGGAAAATAAAATCAAAGTGTGTCTTACGATGTCAACAACTACAGGTCCCTCTTGGATAGGTTGCTCTGAGGGTGTAGTTCAGCAGAAGTCAGCCCAGGAGGGGACAGGGTCCCAACACAGGTCACTGCAAGGGTGAAGACCATGATGGTAGGAAAGATCTGAAGCCGAGGACATGTTAGACGTTCAGGGGAAATGCTTTGAAGAGGGGCTCAGGAAGGGTGAATGTCATCTACCCGGGGGGCCGGAAGCCGTAGCCAATGGCCTGTCTAATTTCTTGCCCTCCATAAATTGTGTCCTTTAATGTTTTCAGCTGTTTCAAAATATAAATGGTTTGTGTCATTGGGTAGCTTGGGGAAGGTCAGGTGACTCTGCCATAGAACCCTCCAGGTTGGGCACCTCCAAGAACATGCAGGGTAGTGCACTGCTGCCTGGAGCCTCAGCGGGAGCCTCTCTGAGGGGCCAGTCTACAGCCTCAGCAGCCTCTGCTGCAGAGCAGGCTGCCGGGGTCCAGGGGAGCAGGAGACAGATGAGGCAGCTGCAGAGCCCCCAGAAGCTCATCTGCATTCCTGCTTCAAGAGGCAGAGCCTGACCTCCCCCACCTTCAGCACGAGATGCACTTATAGACTTGCTTCTGATGGGCAGAACCAGCCCCATGTGGCAGCATGTTTCAGGGACCAGGCCAACCATGTCACTTGCTTGTCCTGTCTCTCTCAGGTCACTGACTAGGAAAAGCAGGCTGCCACCCACCGGCGCCCACGTGCATGAGAGTGAGAACCTTGAGAGCAGATCCTCTAGCCCCAGAGAGACCTTCCAGTGACGGCAGCTATGGCCGACATCTTCTGCGCCACGTCTCATATCCTCAGAATCAACCACAGATGGCTCCGGGTCCCTGACCTGAGCTGTAAGGAAGCAGGTGTTCAATGTACTAACCCTCAAAGTTTGGGGCTATTTATTACACCGCAAGAGATAACTAATACAGAGGTCAACATGGTCCTTTTAAGATGATGTTGAGTTTTATTATCTTTTGGAAATACACTTATTTTAAAAACTTCTATCTGTATTCTACACATTAGCATTTGAATACATATGCTTATGAAATGTGTGTATACTTATTATAAATACATACACGTGCATTGAGTTAGTTACAACTTAATTTGAAATAATGAGTCAAACTACAAATTAAAATTGATAGATATCTCTACCAACGCAGGTAACAACTTCTCTGATTTATTTCTTCCCCTAGCTATAAAATTGATCTGCATCAGAACAGTCTCCCGGCATCATAATCTGCTTGTCAGCAGACCTGGCACGTAGCAGATGGCTGCAGGTTAGGGAGTGGCGGTGTGACAGCCCTCGGGTCTCTTTAGAATCAGATCGGTTTGGCACCCAGACTCACACTTCCCCCTGTATCCCACCTACTGCTAGACTCAAGGTTATATCAGGACTGGTGCCCAGTAATTTTTAAGGCCTAACATGGCAACCACTGTCCTACACTCTGGTACTAACACAAGAGGCTGGAGGCTGCTATTTGCATCATTCTCAATTCGCAGGGGAGGAAACTGAGGCTGTAGAAGTTTAAGCATTTGGCCACATTCTCAGAGTCAGTTGTGACCCACGTGCCAAGGCAGGCAGGGAGGAATCTGCAGACACACCCTTCACCGTGATCCCAGCTGCCTCACCACAGGGGCACAATTCCCACTTGACATTCTGCAAGTCCTTTGCACCATTTTGCACATGTCCTTTACCCCAAGGGAGGTGACAGCATCGACACTGCCATCAAGTACAAGGGGAGGCTAAGGAGAGCTTCCCCTCGTCCCGGGAGAGTGGCAGCACGCTGGAAGCTCCTGTGTGACGGGCGCAAGGAGGCCCACCCTGCCAGGGACTGAACACAAGCAGCAGCAGCCGGACCCAGGAGGAGAGAGAGTCCAAGGGGTCCAGGGAGGGATTCTTGGGCTCTGTGGAGCTGAGACCAGGGAGGCTGTGGATTCTGTGGCTGTGCCTTCAGCAGTCACAAAGGCCGGCGGGGACAGAACCGTGGCCTGGCCATGCATAAGAGATGGCCCTTCAAAATTGACCCTTACCCCTAACCTACAACCACTCAGAAGCACACTCTCCATAATGCCACCAACTCCCCATCCCTGTCTTGGGCAGAGGGGGAGGGAGAAGGAGAAGGAAGATCCTCATGAAAGGGAGGGAAAGGCGGATGTGAAAATGAGGTGAGCAGAGTGGGCGTGAGCCGGCAAGTCTGTTTCTTGCCAAGGGGGGATGGGAAGTGTGCAAGTGTGAGAAGTGGCCCTCTGTACGCGTCCGTCTCCGTCTCATCCAAGTGGGTTGTT
This sequence comes from Galagoides demidoff, assembly GCA_963574575.1. Taxonomy (NCBI): domain Eukaryota; kingdom Metazoa; phylum Chordata; class Mammalia; order Primates; family Galagidae; genus Galagoides; species Galagoides demidoff. Next base: position 29,087 of record CAUYQV010134257.1, on the reverse strand, counting down.
GAGAGCTGTGTGAGCTCCACTTCAGTGTCAAGGACAAGTCCATGGGAAGGGCCAGGAGCAAAGAGCTCCCCAGGCGGAGCGTGCAGCTGCTGGGGCGCCCTCACTCAGCGGGCTCAGCACCGGGGCTGCGGTTGAGCAGGTCCCGCTCTGGGACAGCACACCGGGCTCTGCCGGCGCCTCGTTCAGACCCGGAGGCCCTCAGCGTCCTCCCTGTCAGCCACCCACTCCCCGGCCTCCTCCCTTGTCTCTCGGGAAACTGCTTTCTCCATCCCTGGAACGGAAACAGCTCCGTGAAGAGGATTTTTCTTGTTACTCTTTTTTGATGAGATATACGTTCACCTTGGCAATGATTAAACTTCAATTTCTCATTGGGTTTTTCATTCCCAGAATTGTTCCTCCGAGGGGAAAAGTTCCTCATTAAAAGAAAGATTGGTTGTCTTACCTGAAAATTTTGTTATTGTAACACAAGTCGAGAAACCAGGAAAATTTCAGGAAATGTGGCTTTTGAGAAGCAGTTGCAAAGGCTCCTTGTATAACCTACACTCCCTTTATTCTTCATCTATAATCGGAAGTATATTATGCTAACTAAAAAGTTTTCCTGGGCAGGGCACACACGCCTGTGATCCTGGCACTCTGGGAGGCTGAGGCTGGAGGATCACTTGAGTCCAGGAATTTGAAACTAACCTGGCAAGACAGTGGGACCCTATCTCTAAAAAAAATTTAAAAATTATCAGGGTATGGTGGCCCATGTCTGCAGTCCCAGCTATCAAGAGATTGAGGCAGGAGGATTACTTGAGCCTGGGGGTGGAGGCTGCAGTGACAGACGACTGCATTCCAGCCTGGACAGCAAGGCAAGGTCCTGTCTCTCTCTAAACACACACACAACAATGACAACAAAAATTTTCCAAGAATTATAAGCAAAGGATATAACGTATGCATTATTTTAATTTAGACAGGAGGTTTTAAGATAAATATGGACCAAAGGAAATGATACATCTTTTTGTTCCTGAATTGAATTAATAAAAATTGGTGAGTTTTATGAAGTGGTAATGCAAGACACGGCCAGAGCTGGGATTGTGTCAGAGCAGCTCCGTCCAAAGGCAGCATGGTCGTGCTTCACACAGGGACCTTTCCAGACTTAACAACAAAGCTGCAGTTCTAAGAGAATGTTGTCTTACCACGTGGAAATTAAAATGAGGCTGTGCCAGGGATAGTATCACACCACTTTATGTGAATTCAGAAATTAACGTGTGCCTGACTTTATCTTTTTTCCTCTGGTTAATCTCTTGAAAAAAATAATACATTTGGTAAAACAAAACGCACACTCCTGTCCTCTGGCAGGTAGTGGCTTCCTGGAGAGGCCATGGGAGTCTCTGAATGCTTCTAAACTTTGCCTGCAGTTAGGATGACAACTTCTTCCCGGAAAAATGGGGATTCCATCAGGAGTGAAACTTAAGAGAGTTGTATTCTCTTCTTGTATTAATCTGCCTTCATTAACCAAAGGTTACTAAGCAGAAACATCTCCTTTTTCTTATTTAATTTGGTATTTCTTTAAGTGGTAGGTGAACATTCCCGTAGAAATTGTTGATTTTCTTCTTTAGTGTATCATTTTGAATATGAAAAGTAATTAAATATTAAGTAATTAACATTAAAGCATCTTTAATTTTGTTTGGTGTATTTCTATAGATCCTGGGTGGTTAGAAACACCTGATTTCTACACTGGATACGTAACTTCTGCTTTACTGGCGGGATTTCAGTGCATTTTTATTGTGGAAGGGGAAAGCTGTTTGCAAGCCTGGCTTTCGAGTCCATGTTTTCATTTGGGAACAGAAGGTGTAAAAGTGAAAATATGTCTCACTCTTTCCTTCAAATGGGACCCAAAAATGTTTTCTAAGGATGCACCGTGCCTATTTGCATGTGGTTTCTCTTGGATTGTCTAAGAAAACGCACAGCAAAAAAGCAAAATAAATCTTAGAAGACACAGGAGGGCCTGGGCCCAGCGGGTCTGTATTGATAAACTCTGACTGGTCATAGGAACGAAAAGGTGATGTGGAAAACCGTCTTTATTTGTGTCTTTTCCCTCCAGAGAAATAAGTAGGAGACTGTTGCTAAATTAGAAGCAAAAGCAGCAATTGATTCAGGAAGTGTAGGGTCAGTAAAATAACGCAGCATCCTGCCTCCAGAATTCTAAACACCATTTTCTTTCTTTTTCAGTTATTTGAGTGATATACATCCTAGTGCAACATCTAAAGAGTCGATAAAACCTGTTTCTGTGCAAATCGCTTGCCGTTCAGCTTCACGTCTCTGTTGGGCACGGCCCGCTGTCCACCACCGTGTTTCTGCAGAAGGAGAGTAACTAGCCTGACTCCTGGAGCACGACACTTCAGGAGGAGGCCACAGCCGCCTCTCGAGTCTTGGGAAGCCAGCCTCCATGTGCATAGATTGTGCATAGATATCTTGAATTCTTCAATGCACGATAATTATCAAGTTTCTAGCAATTTTCAGAGGCTTTTTGATGTTTTGGAAAGTGTGACGTTTTAGGAGATTCGATCCATGGAGATGGATCAAAATATGATGCCAATCTATCTAACCTGTACAGCAGAGCAAGGTAAGCGATGATTGTCCAGATGCATCAGCTCTGCACTTTCCGTTCTCCGTGGACACGGTCACTCTGGGAACCAGAATCCCCAGGATTGGGGGAGACGGCACTTCTCGACATCCGGCCCCCACCTTGTTGGTACAGTTGAGCTCATTTCTCCTCTGTCTTGGAATTTGAGAGGATGGTTCACTGGAATGAACTTGACTTATTACATGGTTGATCATAGAGACCTCTGTGCAAAGTAGACCATGGTGTGCTGTAGCCAGAACCACAGCCCGGGTGGCTTTGATGACAGAGGCTTGTTTTGTCACCTTTCTGCAGGCCGGGATCCCAGTCGGGGTGCAGCAGGGTCAGCTTCTGTGAAGCCTCTCTCCCGGTCATCCCTTTGTGTGAGTTTCCGTTCATATCTTGTCTGATATGAGCACCAGCCATCACTGGCTTGGGGCCCACCCTATCACCTCAGTTGACCTTTGTCATCTCTTTGAAGTCCCTCTGTCCGGGTATAGACACATTCTGGGCACGTCCACCCACTATTCCAGGAAGGAGGGGACACAGTCCAAACCACAACAGTCTCCACATTCTGATTCACTAATAAACTAAAGTGAAAGAGAACCCAGTCATTCAGCCAATTCTTACACAATTACTAAACATCTTCAAAGCTCTGAGAGTTGTGCAGGTCAGAAGTTGGGCAGTTAGAAGATCCAGCCCTGAGTGTTCAGTGGTGAGCAGACAGCAGGTGTCTCAGATAAGGGAACCGGAAAGAGGAAACTCGAGTCAAGACCACGTTCAAACAGAGCTTTTCATTTTCATGAAACATTTTCCCTTGGACATTTTCCTCATGTCTATCAAAAATAGGGAGGGGCCTTCTTCTTTCTCTTTTTGTCCAAGAGGAAGCCAGAACGAAACCTGGCTCAACGCCTGTAGCACAGTGGTTACAGCGTCAGCCACATACACTGAGGCTGGCAGGTTTGAACCCAGCCAGGGCCACCTAAACAACAGTGACAACTGCAGCCAAAGATAGCCCGGCATTGTGGCAGGTGCCTGTAGTCCCAGCTACTCAGGAGGCTGAGGCAAGAGAATCACTCAAGCCCAAGAGTTTGAGGTTGCTGGGAACTATGCCGCCATGGCACTCTACCAAGGGTGACATAGTGAGACTCTATCTCAAAAAAAAAAAAAAAAGAACAAAACCTAACCCTGGCTTGGGCCAGCTTGCCCTTCATGTCTGCATTTGAAGTGCTGGTTCTGGCTGAGATCTTCCAAACGGATGCAAATGTAAAGCACAGCCAGTAAATAACACCACCAAGATGGACCAGGATTTAATAGTCCCCATCCCTATGAATGCGACTGGGGTCTCTAATTTGTGGAAAGTGATTTTCTGTTAGAGCCCAGTTTTTGTTATTTTTTCTTTCCCAGGATTTTGGCTTTCCACCACATAATGGGAAATGAGTGGAAACGCATTGAAAACCTCATTGTGAGCAGGTGCGTAATTCAGCGGCCGCTGTCTAAGTGACAGCTGAAGCGTGAAAGCAAATACGAGCAGATAAATGTGTGTGTAATTTTAGAGTTAATAATTATGTTGCATAATTTTCTTTGGAAGAAGAGTTTGTAATAACATTTTTTTGAAAGTGCCAAGCAAGTAATTACACACTTGGCAAGCCGTAAAAACTAAACAATTTGGCAAATGGCTCATTAACCAAGTTCTTAGGTCAATGCAAGGTTTTATTTTATTTAAAGCATGAGATTAATTTTTTAAAATGGAGCTTACTTTTTTATTTTATGATTTCATCGTTTTTCTTATAATTACAATTTTATTTACTAATATGATGTTTTAAAATGCGATTCTTAAAAGTCAACATTGGAAAAATAAGACGGCCACCTCAATCATGGACATCGAATGGAATTGATTCTAACAAGTCAAACAAACCTCTACTTCAGTTCTTATTTCCAAAGACTAGCATCATTATTTCCATCTCCATGGAGCCAGGCCTTTAGCGTTTTAGTATAATAACTTCTTGGCAGTTATTTAGCTTGTAGCTTCAGAGATCATTTTGAGGACAAGAACATAATTTTGTGAGTTGGTTCATATTTTTGGAAAATCGCTCCTGCTTATCAGAGTTACAAGTTATTTCACTGGAAGCATCTGAGGATGTTGGAGTTTCAGGAAAAGATACTTCCCATGGATCATATGAACCTACCACTGTCCTTTTGGGAGCGTCCGTTTTTTTCCAGTACACTTGCTAATCAATTCCAGCCACAGCCAATTAAGTAGCAAGCTGCGAAGGCGGCCCAGATGGACCAAGGTGGGAGGGGAGGCAGATGGATCTGGCGGGTCTTTGTTTATTGATTTGACTGGTTACTTACCAATAAAGTTCTCACATATTGAAAACTATTTTTAATTGAAGTTGATGCATTCATTTTAATTTTTTTATAAAGGCAGAATAATTAAAACCACATATAACCCCAGCACTTGAAATATGTAAAAGAAGAAATAAGTAACAACCACATCCATTCAGTCCCAGCCCCCAACAGATACCGATTTACGTTTTTCTGTAACTTAGTTCGTATTTGATCTGAAGCACACTTCCCAGATTGCTTCTTCTTAGGTTTTTGCAATCTAGTCTATAATTTTGTTTAAAAAATCCCTGTACAAACATGCATATACATTGGATTGCAACTGCCTTTTATCACTTCAGATTCTATCTTAGAAAACTTTACATGTCAGTTCCTAAAGACTCTTCTTTGGGACGGCTACAAAAGATTTTGTACCATAACGAGTTTAACTATGTTCTATTAATAGACATTTGTGGGTTTCAAATCGTGCATTTAAATAATACTGGAAAACCATCCTTTGTGCATCAGAAATTGCTATTTCTGTAACATAGACACCAAAAGTAGAATTCCGTGGCCATTGAGTTGTGCACATTTTTAATTTTTATATATTTGACCAAATCGATCTTCAGAAAGTTTGAGCCAATTTACCCTCCTACCAGAAGTACATGAAACCGCCCAGGCCCCACCACCTCACTGAAATTCATTATTATTTTTTTTTTGCTTTGCTCTCCTACAGGCAATGAAGGTATTCCTCTGATGTTTTATTTTGCCTTTCTTTAATTATTAGTGATACAGGTAGAGTCTTCCCACGGGTTTACTGAGTTTGGTCCTGTTTCCTGGCCAACATAAGCAGAATCCATTGCTTTTTCTCAGATGTAAATGATACTAGATTGAGTAGGATGATGGATCACAGCAACAACACTTACAACAGCGAATGCTTCTACATGTCATCACTTAATTTTTATGACGACACTTACTTATTTGCTCATTCGCTAAATATTCATTAAGCCTCTGCCCTGTGCCAGGCTCCGGAGTGAAGATGAAATAGCCGGTAATGAAAACAAGGCCAGGGCCTCGGGGAAGCAGACTCCACGGGCCCCAGGCTGAATGTGAACAGACCTGGGCTCAGAGGTGTGGCGTGATTCACTCGGTGGCACACAGCTAGCGAGAGGAAGTCGGACACAGCACCCCAGAACCCAAGTCTTCAACATGCACCCTCTAAAGTAGTAAGGGGCCACCTCCTGCAGTTTCTACTGCAAAACCTTTTTCTGATCACTGTGCATACTACCCCAGCCAGAATTAAAGTCGAACTAACTCAGCCCCGGAGCCAAAGGACGGGGACGTGGGCTCTTGCCAAACTACGTTTGCTTTTATATTTGTGTTTGTTCCCTCCCTCCCTCACCCACCACTTGGCAACTGCCCGCTCAATGTGAATTATAGCAGCTTCCTATTATAATCGCAAAAAAACACCAACAGGTGACCTCTGAAAATCATGTTTGAAAACAGATAAGTGCATTTAAGTATAATTGATTGCACAAGTAATAACGCCCAAAGTGATTATACAGTCTAGTACTTACAAAAGTAATTACACTTCAGAAAATCAAAATTAATTTGTACACTTCTGATGCACTTTTAAGGCTGTTGACATTTTATTGTAGTGCTTCTAATGAAATGAAAATTATTAATAATTGTTCCTACTTGAGTGTGACAAATGTCATTTGGCTGCAAAGACAGAGGCACCACTGAGCGCTGCCAAATTACAGTGTCGTTGAGAGTTGGGGTGGATATTAATATTCAAAATGGTGTTAGGCATCTGTATTATTTTAGCCACCAGCAGCTGATAGGCCATATATCCTGAAAGGACTGTCTGGATGTCTCCATAATTCTATCATCCTCTTCAATGGCCAGGCAATTAGACTGGCAAAGAACCCCATGAAACCCTGGTGTAAATCACCCTGGCACACCTGCAGCTCACGGAGGTCAGGAAGCCAGATGGACCCAGCGTGAGCGAGAGCCTCCTTCTGTCCGTGCCACCATCAGCAGGGACCCTATTGCCTCTCTTGCCAGGTATATTAGGGGAACAATTGTTACTGTCACAGGCGCCCGGTGACAAATGGAGACTTGTCAACTTTCGTTGTGCTCATACAAAATATGAAATTAGTCATTTTCAAAGGAGAATGAGCCTGAGATTCACAGATGGGATTTTAATGTAAAAAAAAAATAGTAACATTAAAAATTAAATTATGCAAACAACCCAGTTTTAGAGGGACATAACCAAATGGCCTTGGGTATTCAGATTTGCCCTGGACCTTGGGCCAAACCCATTCTGTTGTTGTTGTTGTTTTTCATTGTGGTAAATACGTATAATATACAATTTTCTTTAGCGACATCTAGTATACTCCCAACACCGTGCAGTCCTGACCTCTGTCCAGTTCCGGTTCATTTTCATCCTAAAAGGAGACCCATTAAGCAGCACCTCCCGGTCCTCCCTGCACCACGGCCGTCAGCAGCAACTAACTCAGCATCTGTCTCTGCTGCTTGTCTATTCTGGACATTTCCTGCAAATGGATTCGCGACATAGGTGGCTTATGCCCCCAGATTCCTGCTCTCAGCTACAGTGTTCCAGGTTTATTGGTGCCGTGGCCTTTATCAGCGGGCATTCCTTTTCAGGCCTGAATAGTACTCTGTTGTGTGGCCGTGCCACACTGTGACCCTCCTGCAGCTGATGGACACTGCGGTGGTTCCTGCCCTTTGGCGACTGTGAAGAATGTTGCTGTGAACACGTGTGCTCTAGCGTCTGTTTGAACACCTGCATTTAATTCCAACATTCTTTTGAAGAAAAGCCTTCAGGAAGGCAAAAGAAACTCGGGGGACAGGTGGGTTCTTGCCCTGCTGTTTCTGAAGGGAGGTTTGGCACGGGGTCAGGGCCTGCCCCAAATCGATGGGCCAATAGGTCATGGGAAGGACCCCACCAGCCCATCAGTGTAGGTGATTTGCTCCAGTTAGCTTCACACGTTTCAGCACAAACAGAAGAAAGTCTATTGTAGCTAAAAGGTGAGATGTGCTCCCTGCGCTAGTGAGGTCACGCCAACCGTTTCTAGTGATGACTCGTGAGAAGTGGGGAGTCTGTGGAAGGGAGCTCGGGCTCTGACAGCTGAACTCACTTGGCAGTGCCCCATCTTGCTGTTTCTGAGACCCAAGCACCACGTACCTCCGATTCCGCTCCCCTCAACATGAGGGAAATAATCAAGTTGGAAACTCAGCAGGGGCCCTGGGCCTGACGGTGCCTGACGGTGCCACAGCAGCCCCTGGTCAGACTCCACAGGAAGGTGGGCAATTTTGTTAAGGACAATGACACACTCAGGTTTACTGTAGGGTCATTGGTGGAGAACCACCCTGGGCAGTTTGCCAACTCTCCAGTTTGGGCTTCCCAGCACCCCCTGAATTGGGGGACACAGAGCATCAGGGACGTAAACTCAACCTGGTAAGACGCGGCCAGGATGGGATTCAAATGCAGCCTGCCTGGTTCTGGCCTTGGTGTGTGGTGTGTGTGATGTGACTCCAGTCCCAGTCCAGGCTGGCTGGCCCAGGAGTGAGACCCTGCTCCAGGGAGTGCCCAGTCCTGGGCGCCCACCCTCCCCAGGCACAGATCCTCCCATGGGCACCTTCCCCCACGTCCCTTCACATCCTGCTCTGAGGGTGTGGTCTGTGTCCTGGTGGGGCACTCTGTGGAAAGGCCACTCAAGCCACCCTTTCTGCTCTGGCATACTAGGAACAGGAGCTACCGGGCAGCACCCACCTGGCACTATGTGTGCATCTGCGCCAGGCCCTGTGAAGACCCTGCCTTCTTCCCTCCATGTGGTGGTTGCTCTGTCCTCCCCCCCGCCCCTCGTGACTCTCCCCCCGCCTCCTACCCACCCCCACACAAATAACAGTACAAATCTGCACGGGTCAGCAGCAGGAGGCCGGGAATCAGACTGAGTCCACAGTTTCCAAGATGCAGAAGGGACGTGGTAAGTGTTGTCCGCTGCCCCAGGGAGCAGGGGGAGGCCTGCCCTGCTGGCAGGACCTCTGTTTCCCAACCAGGACAGTTCCAGGCAAGCTGAGTGTGGGACTTGGGGAGCTTAAAACAGAAAAGTCTTGGGCAAACCAGGGAGGTTTTATCTCCCACACAGAAGGAGCTCTAAGATCTGGCTTCTGCCAATGTTCACCCTTCTCCTGCACTGTTCCTTCCAGTCACCCCACAGATGGACCCCCCCTGCTGTCTCAGGCCCCCCGCTGTGGATCGTCTTCCTCCCCACCCTCCTGCTCAGGTCAAAGGTCATCTCTTCTGGCTGATGTCCCTGGCTCCCTGGGGTCAATACCGCCTCCCTTTACACTCACTGCCTGGCAATAGGGGACCTGGGGAGAGAAAGAAACGTTCTTAAGGAATTGGCGTATGCAGTTATGGGGACTGAGACTCTCAGGGAAGACTGGGTGCTCTGGCCCAAAGGCAGCTGCCGGGAGGGCTCCTTCCTGCCCGGGGAGATCCGACTGTGTGCTGATCAGGCCCCTCTGACCCGGTGAGGCCCATCCCCAGTACAAGGTCATATGTTTTGCTGAAAGTGCACCGGTGTAAATGTCAACCCCATCCACAACTCACAGAAACATGCAGAATATTTGCACACACACCTGGGCGCTGAGGCCCAGCAAAGTCGTCACGTAAACCTGAACCACCGTAGGTTCTATTTTCCCTTTAACATGAGCCTACACTGGTGGGTCAGGAGCTCCCTTGGAAGAAGCAACAGAAGAAGCTGGGTATGTCCCCTGGGACCTGGGGACAGAAGCGGCACGTCTGGGACCCTGTGGGAAATCATGCACACGCGGGCCAGCCAGGGCGGCAGGGGCCTCCCAAGGCGTCCCCAGACTGGTCGGGAGAAGCCTCCCCAGGAGACAGGCGCCGCCTCTGGCCGTTTCTGGCAGGTGCACCCGAGCTGTTCTCACTGGTCAGGAATTCTTTCTCCCTTCCCAACATTTTCTTGAGAAGAAAGCGTTTTTCATCAGCTCTTTTTCTAGTGTTTGCTTTTACCAGAGAATGGTCTAGGTAATAAATTAATGACTTAAAGACATCCTCTGTTGACATTTCCAGATGAAAACACCTTAAGAAAGGTAGAAAAGGTTACACCATCCCTCAAGGCAGACGTTCTCCGTGCACTTGAATCATGCAAGGTTGCAATAGAGAAGCGCCCAACAATTCAAGTCTAGGGCTAGGCGCGGGTTTCAGAATGTTGGCGAGTTTTCCTAGCTAAAACTCAGTCAAGAGTCACATAATTCTGAACAGTGGGGAACTCCAGTCTCATTGCCAAGGTCACAGCAGCCAAGTTCACCGTGGCTGAGTAGGGACAGGTGCTGTCGCAACTCAGCAGGGTGTGTCCCACAGTGGATGGCTCAAGAATAGGAAAGGAAGGCCCCTGGGGCCAGCAGGCTGGTACTTAAAAGGCCAGTTATGGACTAAAAAGTACCTACTCAAAGGCAAGCTCGGATGTCTCATGGCCACTGACAGCCACATTATTGATGTGTCCTGTCTTAAAGGACAGGAGCCTCACCGTGAGAGCCCTGAATACCCTTTGACCCCCGATTGTTCTGCAGATCCCGGTTACCCCAAGGCCAGCTCCCCTGTGGAGATGCAGCCACCCGGGGCCACACAGCCATGTCTGCCCTGCCGGACTGAAGGGCCCAGCCAGATGCTAGAACAGCACACACGGCCACAGTGTTCTCTGGGAGCGCACCTCACACTTGGTTGGATTCTGTGAAGACCTGTAGACTCTACAGTTTAGGGAGAGTTTGAGGCTCCTCACTCCTCCATGGAAAATTCAAAATTAAAGGAATCAAAACTGTGAAAGAGAACTAATCTGATTTTCTCCTAAGTAGGACTTTATGCTTTTGTGAAATGGGGACAGATTTTCAGATGCTTTCCCAGTTTCCCCACCTGGCTGGTGGCCCAAGCAGATGTGGCCGGCTCATGCTGAATGCAGCCCGGGGCCTGTGGAGAGCCAGGCGGGTGGGTGAGCGTCGGGAAGAGGTGATGCAGGTGGGTGCTGCTGGCATGGTGCAAGCTGTCGCTTTGCCCCAAATTGTCCTTTGCTGTGTTAAAATTCAGATTATCAGAGCCTCCTGGTCTGTGTTTAGCCATTCCTGAGGAGGCCTTGTTGTGAGACAGCTGGGGTGGCCTCAATCACCTTCCCAGTGCCCCTGTGTCATACGCCCCAGGTGATGCACAGGGAGCTGTGTACAGTGCCATAAATCTGTCATGCTGTCCCGAGCCCCTGGGCTGGATGGCAAGTCTGCCCTTCACCCTGAGAATTCCAAGGCAACTCACCTCTCTGACCTGCCGTGTTTGGTATGTAAAATGTGGACTTAACAGGGTAACCGTGAGTGTTGTAATCCAAACTGGGCCACTTTGAAGAGTAGAAGGGGGCACTGATGCCATAGCAACAGGTAGGAACTGGATCCTGTGGTCACTCACAGACCCACTTCCTTCCTCACAGTGTCCTTGTAAGTATCCAGCTAAAGCAGGTTCACGGGACGTGGCCCCTCATAGCACCCATGACACCAAACTGCCCTGAGTTGTGTCACCGAGAGTTAAATATCTAATGGGCATGAATGTAATTGTCGCCATTTTAATTACACTTTTATGGCAGGGAGGGAAAGAAAGCAGAGGGGCAGGGGGCGTCCTGTGTGCTGAAATAGCCAAAGCGTCTGCAGCCTTTTCAGTGAACAGCCCATGCCTGGTCTGTGGGGGGCTGAGCAGGGACAGAACAGGCCGTGCCTGCAAGAGGAAGTGCCTTGGCAGGTCAGAACTCCCCTGCTTCCCCCACATCTGCCCATCCTTGACCTTGGAGATCGGGACTGCTGTAAGGGCAGTGTGCAACCTGGGCCGGTCTGGTCTGCACTGGGAGGAGCAGGTGGGGGGCAGGGCCTCACAGACACCCCCACCTCATTGTCATTCAGCCAACCCCACTGGGAAGAACCAGGGGCCCCAGAGACCTTGCCCCTCCTACCCAGGCTCTGCAGAGACAGTTACTTTCTGTAAAAAGACAAGACAAATTCTGCAGGTTTCCTTGAGGACAAACCTCCAGTTGTTTCTTAGGGATTTGTTCTTCAAAGAGCTTGTTTCTAAACAAACCCGCTCCTTTGTCTATTGCTTTATTTCCTAAAGAATGTATAACTGACAAATTGTGTGCACTGTCTTAACTGGAGAAAATTCCTGTGGCTTTTGTTCCAATGAGGATTCAGCTCGTATCCCACAGATGCTGTCTGTGGTCAGGAGATGCGGAGATATTGTCACAGGCTCCAGTCCAGGTGACAACTCCAGCGACGCCCTGGCTGGCTGTGCACCCCTGACACCAAGGGGAACCCCGCTTGCCGGCCTGCTCACTGAGAGACTCCAGTGAGGTGTGGTGTAATATATCAAGTCTAAGACCAGAAAGAAAGAGGAAGGCAGAGGGAGCTGGCCGGGACGTGGCTGAGTCCACAGAAGCGACAGCCTGGATGGGCAGCCAGCCAGCGGATGACTCCTGATAGCCTTGGCCCAAACCAGTGGGGATCAAAAGGTAGCCGGTAACCTTGAACCAGCTGGGTTCCCGGGTTTTTGTTACGCTCTCAGGCCTTCTTTCTTCCTGTGTCATGATGACACTTGTCGGAGGAAGGGATTGTTGTCAGTACACAGGACGCTGTATATAAAAGCACTTGGTGACGGCCAGACAGCGCTGTCACTACCTGTTACCGCACAGATTCAGCTGAAATCTGCAAATGAAGGACGTGTGTAGAATGTGGTTTCTCTAATTAGAAAGGGAAGGGTCTGGTTTCATACCAGTTAATCTCTCTCCCTGCCTGTCTTCTCCTCCCGTCTTCCTCTGGCTCTAACTAGAAGCAAACGCCCAACCGCTGACCAGCTGCCTCTTCCCCAGGAGATGAAGGGAGTCCAAGGCCAGCGTGCACCTTGTCTGACTCACACTCCTAAGGAAGTCTCCACTAATTAAATTAGGAGGGGACAGGTCGTAATTAGACAAGCACAGACACTATCACCCAAATCTAATTCTGCCTCTGGTTTTAGACAGTCATTTCTTTTTGTGCATATAATCTGAGAGGTTAATAATTTTGGCTTCGAGGCATGAATAATAATCCATGATTAGCACAACAAAAGAGAGATTTGGCTTTCTGTGGTAACACTGGGTCTGAATATGTGTTTCTTAAGTAGGGAACAGGAGTGGTGAGGGGTTTGGAAGTTCACAAACGCCATTTTGTTAGCATTACCATCAAGTCTCGTTTTGGTTGCAAGATTAGCAAAACAGACCCTTTCCTTCTTATCTAATTAACTTTGTCATTTATTGAATTTCAGAGTTCCTTAGTCAAAATGAAAGCCCTTTCTTTAGTTATTAAGCCATGATGCTAATCTCCATTCCCAATACAATTAAATTTTACTCAGACAGCTTAACTTTTTTTAAAGTTAAAAAAAAAAAAATAAAGTCGGGAACTGACCAGCCTTGAAGAAACAATTGCTTTTAACGTGAAGATGTTGGTCGTAAAATACATTCCATATTATTTCCACACTAATCTTCATTCCAGAAGGAGAAAGAGCCCTTATTTGAATGAGAAAGCGGCATCTGCCCAGAAGAGTAGGGAGCAGGCGGGGACCAGCGAGGACCCCGATGTCAGGAATCGGGGTTCTGATTGGAACCTAATTCCAAGGATCACAGTGCACAGAACCTATTTCCTGAACTAGCTCCTGAAGCTGGAGTACCCCCCAGTGCAAGGTCACAACAGACTGCCAGGGGATACACGAGGCTTCAGTGAGGAGATACAAAACAGGTCGTCTCTTTGGAGGCAGATGGGCCGGGGACTTCTCTGGTTCCCTTTCTCTAGAGCCAGGCACTTGCCCCTTGCTATTTTCAAAGTGATAATGTTTTACTGGGAACCAGCACACCCTCTCATTTGCACACTGCCCGTGGTTGCTCAGTGCTGTAATAGCCGTGGACCACGGCGCTGTGGCGAAGCTAAACAGAAACTCATCCATTAGCCTCCAGTGCCAAAGTCCATATTCACATTCCTGTGCTGTTCTTAGTCTCAAAAAAAAAAAAAAAAAAAAAAGATTTGCTTAAAAACAAATACAAACAAGCTGGCACCCACCCACCTCTGTGCACACAACCCATCTCTGTGTACCCACCCACCTCTGTGCACGCACCCATCTCTGTGTACCCACTCACCTCTGTGCACACACCCTCTTCTGTGCACTCACCCACCTCTGTGTACCTACTCACCTCTGTGCACACACCCACCTCTGTGCACACACCCACCTCTGTGCACATACCCACCTCTGTGAACTCACCCACCTCTGTGTAGACACCCACCTCTGTGTACCCACCCACCTCTATGTACTCTGCCTGAGAACTGAGGTTTAGAGTCACCAGTTAGTAATGGGAGGAACATACCTCTGTTTTTTTCTCTGGGTAATTTTTCTCTGTGACAATACAAATGCGTATGGTATTGCTTGTGGCTTAGTATATTTGATGTCAATGCACATTTCTGTTTATTGACTCATTTTATCATACAACACTGACACAGCTTCTTATTAATGTGTCTCCAAAGGATCAAGACGCTTTAATAAAGACGTTAGCTTCTTTAAGTTAGGTCCAGGCTGGAAAAGGAACTGTTAGTGAAATGTGCTGTGACTCTGAGCGAAAGCTTCTCGTTCCATTTAACCCCAGAGCAGCTAGACCAGACCAAGGCAGCGATGGGGTAAAGGACACCACACCTTCTAATGGCTAGTTAGGGCCACATTCCTAAGGCAAATAAGTAAAAGAGATTTGGAATGGCATTTGGGGGTTTCAATTCTCAACAGGTTGTGTTCTTTGTTTATGAATTATGGCAAAAATCCATGGTCCAAGGTAAACATACCAGGAGCACAGAGAGGGGAGAGTGAAGCAATCTTATTTTCTCTGGGGGGAGGACCCCTCTCTTGGAAGAGGGACTCTCCTCTGGGGGTTCTCACCGGGATCATCTGGGGGGCTGGTAGAAGGCGTCTCTCAGAATGAACTGCCTGAGCACCAGAGCAAGCTGGTGCTGCCCCCACACTCTGCGGCTGCTACAACCTTTTTTTTGGACACCCCGAGGGGTATGATCTGCCCCAGCAGACACACTGCTGGTGGTTCTGGTGATACCACAGTGGTCATTCTAGTCACCCCAATTAGACAAGGGCCTCCCTTCCCAGTTATACAGCCTAAGCCTCCATCCTTCCAAAAAAAGCCTTCTAATAGCAGCACCTTCCAATCACAAGCCACAGGCAGATGGTTCTGGCACCCGAGAAAGGTGGTGTGATATTAACCTGCTCTCCGGGGGACCCACCGTCCGTCCGAGCGTCGATGTCCCACCTGCACATCTGTACTTCTCCCTGACATCGGGATCCTCGCTGGTCACTGCCTGGTGCTCAGCTGACCTGTCGCCCTCCCTACCTCTGTCACTGAAAATAACATCCCTTTGAACAAGCACCCCTTCCTGCCCTCCACTGAGTCCTTGGCCGGCCACACTTCTGGGACCAGACTTTTGTTAGCAGGGGGTGTTCTCATTCCCCGGGTGGTCAGTCTGCCGGGGGTGTCCTCACTCACCTACAGGACAAGAAGGAGACACAGACCCAGGTCTGAGCTGAGCTCAGGCCGTTCGGACCCTCTGGTGACAGAGGACATACTTTGGGGGGTAAGGGCTGAACAATAAAGTAAAGTGAACACTAAAGGATCCCTGGGAGCAAGGAGAGAGGACAGACACATTTGTCATGTTTACAATTTTCATGGCTCAGAAATGGCGGCCAAATATTTGGACTCGGGCATGGCTGTGTGATGAGGCTCCCTGTTTACTGCCTGTCCCGCCATGCTCCACAAAGTTCTGCGGCTCCTACTTCCCTGGGTGCATCACACCCTGAAGCCCTGTCCTGCCATGTTCTAGAAAGTTCTGCGGCTCCTACCTCCCTAGGCATGTCACACCCTAAAGCACATGTGCAGGTCATAGCCACCGGGTGACTTTCCTCCGTGCTTAGACTGAAACGTGAACCTTTGAAATGTGAGTCGCCTCCTTCCTGCCAACATCGTCCATAGAAGGTGTAAACGGGGGGTTCCCTGCACTCCGGCCATGAGCAGGTGAGCACACCCAAAGAAGTCACTGTCCCAGAAAACAGACGGGGGGTGTGGGTGCTGGCAGCAAGTTCCCGGCATTCCCAGGAACAGCCTGAGAGTGCGGGAAGAAGAGCCAGGCGAGGGGAGGCCCAGCTGTGGGACGACCTCCCTGGGATCCTGGGGGCAGAGGCTCTGCTGTGCCCTGTGGGCTTGGCACGTGCACCATTGTGGGGACCTCCCATTGACACCTGCTGCCTTGGGGAGAGTCGTGGGCTCGGGCAAGGTGGTTCCTTGGGCAGAGGTGATATCCAGAGAAGGACGGAGCTGAGAGCCGACACCCCACAGAGGGCAGGCCTGGGCCATGAGCTGCACCACCTGGAGACACAGACATCCAGCTGGGCTCATTCTCCTGTTTGTCTCAAAGTTCAGATTCTGCAAAAGTAAAGGCCTTGTATCTCCTCCTTTCTTAAGGTCATATTTATTCTTAAGGGGCAACCACATCCAAGTGCCTCCCCCACCCCAGGGTGGAGCTCCTGCTGTGTCCACTACACTCCCTTGAGGAGTGTTCTCCTGCCACTGAGGGCAGCTCATCACCCAGCAGCGAAGCCGGCATCACCCCCTTCTTGGGACCTGTGAAGGGCCGTCCAGTGAACCCCGCCTGACATCCATGCCACAGGCCACAGGTTGTCCTGGCCCCTTCACCTCTCCAGCAGCTCTAGAGGCTCCCGCAGGGGCTCCCCATCACCTGCTGCCCTGGCCTCTGCATGTTGTGCTCCCCTTTCTAGTGAGACCAAGCCTCGACTGCGGCTCCCTGTCCCCTGTCCTGCCTCTGCTCACCCGCCTTCCCACAGGTGTCTCCTGCACGACCCCCACACACTGGCCTTGAACCTGCCCTGACTCTCCTCACAGCCTCACTCATCACCACGATCACCCTGATATGTGTTCAGCCGAGTGTCATCTGCCCCCCATACAGTCCATGACAGCAGGGCCTTGGACTGTTCACAGTGGATGCATAAATGAGTTTCATTCCTGAGAAGGAACAGAAACCTCCCAGAGGGCAGCATTTCAAGACCTGCCTGCCAAGGTGCAGGGTCTCACTCCCAGGATGTGGGGTGCAGGTCTCACTGACAGATGTTGGGGTGCGGGTCTCTCTGTCAGATGTTGGGGTGCATGGTTCACTGTCAGGTGTCGGGGTGCAGGGTGTCACTGTCAGGTATCGGGGTGCATGGCTCACTGTCAGGTGTCAGGGTGCAGGGTGTCACTGTCAGGTGTTGGGGTGCTCTATGTCAGGTGTCAGGGTGCAGGGTTCTCTGTCAGGAGCAGCCTGTTTTTCTTTTATCTTCTCTGGAAGTTTCCATGAGGGGATTCTACACATCCACTCAGGGCCGTCTGAGCCTTGGGGAAGGCAGTTCTAGAGTTAATTTCCAATGTCCCTGGGAACCAGAGTTGACCCCTCATGGTGGCAATTTTTCTGAGTTTGGGCACAGATGCCTTTAACTCATAGCATTTCTTTGGGCATCGGGCATCCCAGCCCCTGACACAAGAGCTCAACGAGGACTCACCTGGAACAAGGAGAATGGCAAGTGGGGGTGGCTGCAATGCGGGGGGTGGGGAGCATGGATGCAAATCCCAGGCCGGCAGGGCCCTGTCTGTCAGGAGGCGGAATCCCTCCTCCTTTCCCCGACACCCCAGCAGGTGCCATCATCACCTGGTGGCCTCCCCAGGGCATCAGTGCTTTTGCTTCAGACAACCTGGGAAGCAGATGCAAACAGCTCTATTACACACCCCTCAGAGAAGCTTAGCAAGGCACTAATTGGTCCAAAGTCTTGGTGCTTCAGGGTTGCTTGGAGCTTATAAAAACTGTACTAGGATGAAGTCACAAGAAATGGGTCAGGGGAGGAGCTGGTGGCAGGGGCTCCCCTTCTGGCCTAGGGGAAAAATGTGCCACCCACCACGGGGTGAGTGCACAGGGATGGAGAAGAGGTCAGCCCTCCTCCGGCATTTTCCTAGATGAGCTCAGGAGAGAGACAGACTCTCTTCTGAGTCCTCACCTCCCCCAGAAGTCTTACTCAGAGCCCCTCACTCATTTCTCCAAGATAGGTGTTGGGGATCCAGGCACCATGTTTTCTAATTTCCTGAGCTTCTTCCTCTGGTTGTGGAGCATGTCATGCCCTTGTCTACCTGGCGAGCGCTCTGATTTCTCCTTGTTTAAGCTGTTAGCTTTCCCACTGGCAGAGGAGGTGGTGACCCCCTCTCCTACATGCCCAGCAGCATATTTCTGGGAAAGGACACGGTAACACACCCCCCCAGGTCATCTGCTCCAGATGAAATTGTTAGCTTACCTGCACCGTGTCCTGGGGTAGAGCACAAAGGGCCAGCTCTAAAATGATCTCAGAAGGTGCTCAAAAGCCATGTTCAGAATGCTCGGTGCATATCGTGTGGGGCTCCAGAGGACGAGAGGGAACAAGGCATCCATTCTGGGGGTATGTGAGGCTCAGGACACACCCCCTACAAGGTGATGGGGAGGTTAGAACAAGCCAAGTGGATGTGCCTGCAGCACCATGGCTAGAGGGGTTTACAACGATTGAAAAATCTCTGAAACAGGATGAGACGTAGAGCCCAAGCACTCTCTATGTTGATAAGGACACCGCACTCTCCATGGGCACATGGCATTACAGTGGGTGCTGAGAGGGAGGGGGACAGAGTGAGGGACCTTGGATGAGTAGGAAAATAATCTATTTTTAATGAGAGTTTTACTTTGTTGCTTTTGGTAGAGCGCCATGGCGTCATAGCTCACAGTAACCTCAAACTCCCAGGCACAAGTGGTCCTCTTACCCCAGTAGCTGGGACCACAGATGTCCCTCAACAGGCCCCGCTATTTCTTAGAGACAGGGTCTCGCTTTAGCTCAGGCTGGTCTCAAACTTCTGACCTCAGACAACGTACTCACCTTGGCCTCCCAGAGCGCTGGCTTGAGCCTCTGTGCCCGGCCTGTGAAAATAAAAATGACTTAAAAAGGATTTTCATGAATAGATAAAGATGACGTGTTATGAACTGAAGAGACTCATGAACTCAACTCTGCTTCTAGGGGAAATAGGAGAGAACAGAACGAGGAAGGACGGGAGGAAAGGAACGGGGACAAAGAAAGTGATGAAGAAAGAAAAGGCCGTTCACACCTGCCTCCCGATGCCACGCCAGGAAGATCTGCCATCCTGTGGGAGAGAAGGGGGGGATGCCTTCTCCACACAACAGGCACACCCCAGGCAACATCTGGCCCCTGGACAGCTGAGTCCACACCAGCCCATACCCAGCCCACGCTCAGCCCACGCTCAGCCCACGCCCAGCCCACGCCCAGCCCACACCCACCACACTCTGCCCACACTCTGCCCACGCCCACCACACTCTGCCCACGCCCACCACACTCAGCCCACACTCTGCCCACGCCCACCACACTCAACCCACGCCCAGCCCACGCCCACCACACTCTGCCCACGCCCACCACACTCAGCCCACACTCTGCCCACACCCACCACACTCAGCCCACACCCACCACACTCAGCCCACGCCCAGCCCACGCCCAGCCCACGCCCACCACACTCAGCCCACACTCATCTCCCAGCCAGTTTCATCACCTGGGCACCAGCCAGGACTTCCCCATGAACTGTGAGTCCCCTGGAGTGAAAAGACATCTCCTTATTTGCTCTGGGGTCCTTGTTTGCCTTATTCTTCCAGAATAAGCACTCAGCAAACATTTGCTAAGCAGGCCATGATCAACAAGACAGCACCGGGCTGAATAAACACTCGTGAATTGACTGAGAACAGAAAGAATATCTGTGCGAGGTTTTAAGAAGGAAAGGTACAAACACTTGCAGGTTGACTGAAAAAATCAGAGTAAGCACTTTTCCTGAGTGGGCAGAGACCCATGCATGTCCAGGTGGAGTCTTGATGACCCAGTCTCTCTGTGACCCCATGGATGGGACGTGGGATGTCCCTGGCCTGGGCATGCTTTTCAGGACTGCCTGCTCCATATCTTGAAAGGATGGGAGGTGAGGGGTGAGGGGAAGGACTCTCCTTCTCACAGTCTCCAGGGTAAAGTTGATGGCTCCACCGTCAGGGCGTCAGGGCGAGGAGAGGATAAGACTGTGAATAAACATCTCCCAGTGTCCCCAGCCCCAGCCATACCTGCCATCTGCACCTCTCTGGGGCACAGGGCAAGGCCATTGCACTCATGAGTCAGAGGCAGCTGCTCCTGCACTAACACGGTGAGAGGGCAGCCCGGAGGCCGGAAGCTGCTCTGTGAGGATTCTCACCTTCCCTGGGATCTGGAGCTGTGCGCACCCTGCCAGGTCCCCTGCTTTGCTGTTTAGCCTTAATTAGCATCAGAGGTTCCCAATTACACCCCTGGGAGATGATTTTGGAATCTATGCAGGCGTCTCTGAACTTCAGTGCCCTCACACTGAGCTTTTCAGTATTGAATACATGCTGCTCCATTACCTTCATGTTCTGTTTTCATTTCTCCCTTCCATCAAGGTTAAGTATCGATAATTTTTTTTAATTATATGTGGCAGGTAGTGTGCATTACCTATGGATTTCATTTCAGGACAGAGGAGTGTTACAAAATGTTTTGAGATATATATAAACTTGTATGCAGTCAAGGACTATGGCTGAGAACTCCAGCAGGAGAAGAGCCTAGGGGGTGGAGATTTTAAGACATTTCACTGCTGAACCTGGGGGGATTCTGGACACCACACCCTCCTCCCCCACCCACACCCAGTGACACTCCAGCCCTTTCAGTCCTGTAACCTAGATGACTCTTTGTTACAGAGTTTCCTCCCTCTCCAGGTCCCCCATTCTGGGCCAGGTCACCCCCCAGGCCCTCAATCCCAGCAACACCCCTGCCATGGTGGGAAGCCCTCCCGTGACCCCCACCACTCACAGAACGGACATTGCATGCAACACTAGGGGGCTCCTTGGTCCTGGCCTTCCCTGACTCCCAATTCATTTTCCAAAACTCTCCTGGCTCCCCAGCCCTGACGTGGAAGGTGACACTGGTTCCTGCTTCGGGAACTTTGTGCTTCTTCCCTGCACCTGGAGCTCCTTGCTTCATCTGAGAACTTCTTTCTCTGGGTTCAGGTCTCAGCTCAAAGCCCCAGTTGCACCATCTGATGGGCCCCCTCCTGCTCACTCTCTGGCTCACTGTCCAGCTTACCTCACCTGTGCAGGGTGCCGCTCGAGCTGGAATCATACCACAGACGCATCAGCCCTCTTCTGATGACTGTCCTCACAACCTAGAATTAAAACCAGCAGAGCAAAGACACTATTGGAACCCAGTCCCCAAACCCTGTATTGTTAAACATCTGCTTTTATTTATTTATTTATTTATTTAAGACAGAGCCTCAAGCTGTCGCCCTGGGTAGAGTGCTGTGGCATCGCAGCTCACAGCAACCTCCAACTCCTAGGCTCAAGGGATTCTCCTGCCTCCACCTCCCAGGTAGCTGGGACCACAGGCGCCTGCCACAACACCCAGCTATTTGTTGGCTGTAGCTGTCCTTGTTGTTTTGCAGGCCCAGGCTGGGTTCAAACCTGCCAGCTCAGCTGTATGTGGCTGGCGCTTTAGCTGCTTGAGCCACAGGCACCGAGCCAAATATCTGCTTTTAAAATGGGAATAAAAATAGCCTCCCACATCTTGGGGCTGTTATAGGGTGGTATGAGGTGATAGAGATCGTTAGTTTTTGATGCACTTGCCCTTTCTAAACGCTTTGCAGGCTTTGTGTCATGTACCCCCCCCCCCTCGCCCAGTACACACAGAATTGCTGTGCCCATTTTGCAGATGAGGGCAGTGATGCCCCGGGAGGGTGAGCGGTTTGCCTGGAGTCACACGGCCACAGATGGTGAAGGTGAGACTCTAACCAGGAGTTGGACTTTTGAGCCCAGCATTTTATGACACGTGGGAGTGTCAGATGCAGCGTTGGTTACATAATGGCAGCTGCAGGGACACGATGGCAGAGATGATGAGGATGATGGCAGGGATGACCACTGGATCAGTCCTGGCCAGCGGCCACCTATGCCAGGGTCTGGCTCTAGCTCTCTCATCTCAGCAGGGAGGCACAGGGCAATGCTCCAGCCTTGTTTTAGTGGGGACACACTAGCACCCTGCTTTCCACAGGATCCTGGGATCCTCGCACCCCCCTTTCACCCACCTGCCAAGGGGAGGCTCCCACCTCTCCCTCCCTGCAGAGAGCTTCCTGGGAAGGCAGCAGCTGCCCCAGGTTACACTGGGGTGAACGTGGACCACGAAGATAGCTGCAACAATGGAGAGTGCTGGCACTTTCCTGGAGGGGAAGGCAGGCTGCCCTCTGGACAGCTCCCGAGGCCTGGCTCTCAATTGCTGCTTGCTCTCTCTCAGGACACCACCTGGGTAGTGACATAATCCCGTTTCTAGAAAAGAAAGGAACCAGTCTGTAGGAACTTGCTGTATGCCCCTGAGCCACACATCACTGAACCACGAGGGGACTGTTGTCCCATCACATGCAAGGGACACTGAGGTCTGACTCTGTCAAGGGACTTATTGCCCAAAGTCTCACACCTCCGAATTTGACCTGGATCTATCTACCCTGCAACCTCCCACAATAGCACCCTTCTGACCAACCTGTATCCAAATTCGCTCTTCCCTGTCCAGAAACCAGCTCCTCCAGCAGGAGAAGGCCAAGAGACCCCTCTGGTCATCACGTCTCCCGCAGGCCAGGGATGGCGCCTGACACAGGCACCCAGTTCCAGAAGCTCGTGCTGCTGGAGGCTGTGATGCTCCCACGGCCACAAACTCACCGGCTCCTCACGGGTGTGGAGAACTGCTCGAACAGGATGATTTACCAAGATACTGATTTGTATTTTGTTCTGCCTATTTTCCTTTCCTCCGGGGTAGCTGGCGGCCCCGTGGGAGTCTCCGACATGAAGGCAGAGCCAGAGCTACCCCCCCACCCCCACCCCAGTCCTTGTCACTGCCTTTTTATGAAAACCCCAGCATTGTTCCTAAGCCGAATGAGATAAAGATCAGCTTTTTTTTTTTTTTCCTGAAGGGCTCCCTCTCTTTCTAAGGAAGCAGTGACAAATTATTGATCGTTATCTAGTATGTGGGGGTTTTGCTGATTTCATTCATTCTTTCATCAAACATTCATCCCATGCTGACCAGGAGCCTGTGCTGCTCTGGCTGCTGTCGGCCCCGAGCGAGGGGCAGCACCTCTGAACCAACTTGTCATCCAGCACAATTCCTAGGACTTGAAGGCTACAAGAAATACTCAATCCCACACGCAGACCTTGCTATGACTGTGGATGACTTTTGATTATGTAAAAATTGCAAACATTCACATAGCTAGACAGAATAAATATTTTGGAATGGGAGAAATAGATTTATAAAATATTAAAAGCAATTATCTCCAGGTTGGGAGAGTAAGCAACTTTTGCCTATTTATTTTTCTACACTACAAATTTTCTTCAAATAAAAGTGCTTATCCTGACCATGGAAAGACTAAGTATTTTAGAAATACTGTTAAACAACAACGTGTGTGTTGATTGGGTTTTGAGATCAATGCGGCTCATTTTTCACAGCATTTGAATTCTAAGGTGTAAGGAGGCCAGAAACATTTCAATGCACCCTCCACACCAGGTGTCCTTAAACTATGGCCCCACAGGCCATTTATCCGGCCTGCTGGGTGTTTTTGCTGCTGCTGCCTGTCCTGCTTAGTAGCCGACTTGTCTCAAGACCCGCAGTCTGGTCCTCCAATGGTCTGAGGGACAGTGAACTGGCCCCCAGTTTGAGGACCCCTGCTCTGCACCGACTCCTTCGTATTCCCGGAACAATCATATCTGACGGGACTTGAGGGAATACTGCATGTGTGCTGATTTACTTAGAATATCCTTTTAGTGCTGAGTTTTCTGAAAAACTGAGAAGACAGACATGAAGGAGCAAGACCATTCAAATAAGAAAGAAACTGGGCATATGGAAAGTGTTATAAACTGGTAAAGTGGAAATGTAAAAATAAGGCCAGAAGAGTGGTTCTCAGAAAGGGTAAAGCTTCCTGAAATTCCCTACAGGAAGACAAACAGAAAAGAAAGGCAGAGGGTGCAAGAAAGTCTCTCCAAAGTGCCTGGAGCATCCTGTCACAGATAACATGTTAGCCCGTGATGAACGCACAGTCCCAGGTAAGGCATCGTCCTGCGTACATCAGCCTCAGGGGGCGGCTCCCAGCCGCTTTGCACTCCCTGTGAAGCCTCAGGCCATCATGAGCCTCACTTGCCCCCTGACCATCAGACCACCACTGACCCCTGCAGCCCCAGCTCTAGACACCCAGGCTCGGCAGCGTAAAGCGCCTGACCTGGGCGCCCACAGCCCCTGGTGCACACACTGGTCCAGCCCATGTGTCCGCCCCTCCCAAGCCCTCCCTCGGGCCCCAACCATCACACCCTCCTCCCCTGTGCTGTCCTCTAACAGTCTCCACTCAGAAGTATCTGCCTTGGCTTTCATTTATTTGTTTTATGGGTTATATTTTAAGAAAAATAATGCCCATGCTATGGAATAAAAAATAAAGAGAAAAGTGTGAATTGCCTCAAATTCTACCAATAAGAAAAAAAAATTGCTGTTACGAGGTCACTGCCTTTCCTGCCCCAGACCTGAAGCGTGTGACAGAGTCTGGTGCTAAGGGCATCAGCCCGAGTTTTACTGTGAGCCTCTGATGTGTCAGGCACACCACAATGGGTTATTTTATGGCTCTGAGAACCACAGGATATACATAAAATTATTACCCTTTTTAACAAAAGGGGAAACTGAGTCACAGAGGGTTAAGCAAACAGCTGCTGGGGACACCGGGCAGGACCAGAACTCAGGGTCTGACTCCAGACCTCACATTCCTACAATTTTTCTTGTACAGCTAGAAGTCTTCTCTCTGTCACAACAAATTCCTCAAAAGCAACATTTCCAGTGACCATGAAGAGTCCTCTCTTGGCTGTGCATGCATTTAATTTAACCAAACCTTTATTACTTAATGTTTGACTTATTCTCCATTTCTAGCTGTTCAAACTTCAGGCCTCAGTTAATTTGTACCATATTGAAGATATTAGAATAAAAATCTGAGACATGAAATGGAAAAATATAACTACCCATTGTCACCGCTATTGGCTTAAAGCATGTAGAAAATCCAGGCCATTCAAAAAAACAAGAAAAAAAATCAATGTAGCCTAATTGTTAGAAAGCAGAAGATTAAATTATTTTTTTCAAATGACATTACCTATCGTAAAAGGCCAATAAAACTAAAATATAAATATAATGAGTGTCACTAATGTACTGAGGTACAAAGGTGATAAAAATCTATTTCTACTATGTATTAGTGAAGTGAGTTAGAATACGGGACTGATAAAAGATCATATTTACAACAGGCATGGAAATACACTAATAAAATATCTAAAATAAATTAAATAAGAAATTTACAAGATCTAAATAATGGTTAATAAATGGTGTTATATCTTCTCCCACAAGAAAGAAGTTCACGATACTTTAAAAATGCCAGTTTTACACTGAGTTAATTTATAGATTTAGTGAATTGTAATAAAAAGCAAATAGGATTTTTCCTTTTACAATTAGGCAAACGTATTTTAGGAATTTAGGCATCATAAAATTAATTGATAATAATGGTTAAGAAAAGTTTAAGAATTAAGACTTTGAGCCAAACATTCATTTTTAAACATGAAGTATATTAAAATAGCTAAATAGTAAATTAGCAGATCATTAGGGTGGAGATTCAATTCAGAGGAGAAAGTGTAGCTTTGTCTAATACGGTGTAACTGGGCTATCGTTCACTATCTTTGAATATTAAGAAATATTCTGGCCTGTCAGTTTACATACACGAATAAAGCAAAGCCAAATAAAAACACTCCTAAGATAAAACATCAGCATCTAACTTGACAGCAGTTGCTATTAAATGTGAAACCTAAAAGAATTATGTATGTCTGCACATCCACCACGGTCCACATCAACTGTATTTCTTTATGTTTCCCAGGTACAAAAGCAAAGAAAAATGGTCAAAACATTAACCTCACATTAACCATAGAAAAAGACAATACTTCACATAAATTTTACTATAAAAATAGAAAAGTATACCACATGGTTAACAAAAAAGAAAATTGCCTTACAAGACAGAAAATGTTCATTTCATTACATATAAGGTTAATTTACTAATTTACACAAAAACAGGCTAAGGAACAATACAAAAAAGCAATAACAAGAGAAGAAACACAAATATCTCATAAACATATGACAACGTTTGATTTCAGGAATGATCAAAGAAATATAATTTTAAAAAACCATTGGATGTAATTTATTAAACGGCCATATTGAAAAATGTGTACATTTAAAAACATATTGTCAAGGGCTGGTGAAAGAACAAAGAGAATACCGTTCAGATGCGGGAATGTTGACATTTGAAACGCCAAAGTCTTCCCTTTTCCGGGAAACTAGAAAGTCTTGAACCCCCGTGTACCTTCCGCACCTGCACTCGCTGGTCGGTCGTCTCGTTTCCTCATCGGCTTGTTTGGCTGAATATCAATTGCATTTGCTCTGTCCTGAATTCTTTGGTGGGCCTCTGTCCCTTAAGCCTCCCCAAACCCTGGGAAGCTGGACTCGTGATCATTGCCTAACAAATGTGGGCGACGCCTGTGGCTCGAAGGAGTGGGGCGCCGGCTCCATATGCCGGAGGTGGCAGGTTCAAACCCAGCCCCGGCCAAAAACAAAAAAACAAAACAAAACAAAAGAAAAACCTGAAGGACAAGCAGCCGAGCCCAGACCTCAGGAAGCCTACAAGGGCAGAGCCTGTGCAGGGCTGGAGCTCCAAGTGTCCTCTGCTTCATTATTTATAAAGGGACAGGAGACAGAGTCCTAGGGAGGGAGCCCAGGACCTGAAGTACACGCCGCTGGACGCGGACTGGAGGTTTTGAGCTGCTGAATTATACATTTCAACTGAAACAAACAGACTATGACTAGTTTTGTGAAAAGTTGGGGTGGGAGGAGACAGACAGTAGTTGTATCATTCCTGCACTTCCCGCCAAGTACACAGGGGTGAGCCAGGGAGAAAGCGTGTTAAGTGAACATGGCCTCTTATCCCGCCCTGAGCAGAGGGGCTGAGTGGCACTGAGTCTCTGCTGACAGTGACCTTTGCTTTTGGTGATGCGTGTGTGTGTGTGTGTGTGTGTGTGTGTGTGTGCGCGCGCGTGGGGGGTCAGGTACACCCATGCAGGTTGTGTACAATCTCAAATTTTTTTCAAGTTTATTTGAGAAAATTTGGACCAAAACAAACAAACAAAAAAGCACAAATGAAAGTCACCCCCGAGTTTCGAGGACGGACCTGTGGGGATTTCCTTCCTGATACAACTGCAGAGTCCGGTCATAGTCTATTCGTTTGCAATCATGGGGTACAATGTGCTGGTTTATATACAATTTGAAATATTTTCATCAAACTGGTTAATGGAATAGCCTTCATGGAATTTTCTTAGTGATTGTGTTAAGACATTTATATTCTACATTTAGTAAATTTCACGTGTACCCTTGTAAGATGCACCGTAGGTGTGGTCCCACCAATTACCCTCCCTTCACCCGTCCTCCTTCCTCCCCAAATTTCTTATTTTATTCTTTAAAATATCTCAGAGGCAATATTCAGAAGCCCAAACAAAGTCACCCAACAATTAGAAGCCTCTTACTTTGTTAAAGGGAAATCTGATCGGCGCTTGTATGCCACGATAGATGAATGGTGTTCTTCTTCTAAGTTTTTATCCTTTTTAATAGTAACCTTTTATTCAATATATAAACTCTGCTTCTGATTTTAGTAATGGCTCTCAACACATAAATTTCAAAGCTTTTATTAGCAAATAATAAATAAAAAGAAACATATGTAACATATCCAACCTTGTGAACCTTTGTTCTTTCTTCCCTTGTTTAATTCATTTACTTTTCCAAATAGACACATACACAGATCCACACGCACACACACAGCTATCTCTATGGTATTATCAACGTAAGAATCGACCGTACTTTTCCTAGTACTCATCAAGAAGAAAAAAGCATGAAATATTCTCCCTGAGATCCGTTTGGAAACAAACTCAGTATTTACACAAGAATATGAGATTATTCCAATGACATTAGTCTTCCCCTGGACTGCAGACTCCATTAACAGCTGTTCTATAAACAATAAAACCTATTCGCCCGTGAAATTCATTTACCTGAACCTGCTCATTACCGACACATTAAAATAAAGGGAGCGTATGCTAGACTTTGAGTGATATAGCACCGCATGTGATGAGGAAGTATTCCTTGTCAAAAGAACAGATATTAGTAGCAAATAAAACCAGTTTGGATGCAAAGCTGAGCTAGAGGCTGAGTGTGTAAGACAGACTTCATTTCCTCTGGGCCTGCTCCTTTTCAAGGGATGGAAGCAGATATGTGAGTCCAGACTTATCTCCTCCACGCTGTTTCTGTTCTGTGAACCCCTATCAGTCCGGGGGTTCAGGGATAACTTCCAGTGTTGGGGACCCCAGGGACAGACCCAATCTTTCTGCACCGCCTGGCCCTTGGAGATGTTGGTTTCTCCATGTCAAATACTGCACAATGGTAACCATTTCACTACAATAGATAGAGAGAAAAGTCGGTGATGATCCTTTTATTTCACACGTTCCATTTTATTTCTAGCTGGAATCAAAGTTTGCGATGTTTCTCTGAAGACCTGGCTTACAGAGCCCTTGGCTTTAGGAACAAAACTCCCCTGACATTTCAGCAGCAAACAGAATGAAGAACTGTAAGTCCTCCGAAATGCCCAACCTCCACCAGGGATAAGGAGCTCAAAAGTTAGCCAAACTTCCTTTCATTAGGAAAAAGAACAAAACTGGGATAGGGTGCCCTGTGCTCCCCCTGCAGTGTGGTTCGTCTGTGCAATTCATGTGCTTAAACCCAGCTAAAAACCTGGTCTTCTCTAATACC
>CAUYQV010134256.1:0-54178 GCA_963574575.1 Galagoides demidoff | reverse complement strand
CTGGGACCACAGGCGCCCGCCACAACGCCTGGCCATTTTTTGGTTGCAGCCATCATTGTTGTTTGGCGGGTCCGGGCTGGGGATTCGAACCCGCCACCTTAGGTGTACGTGGCTGGCGCCTTAGCCAATTGAGCCACAGGCACCGAGCCTGATCCAAAGTCTTCTAAGTAAGATTGGCAAGATGGTTGATTAGTTAAAGTTGGGTATATGGTGATTACATTTCTATATGTCTGAAAATTTCCACAACAACACAAGTTGCTATATGTTTTAAATGAACCCTTGTAAGTCAGAAATCTAGCACCAGGATAAGCGTGGGCAATGTGATGGACAATGTCACAATGGCCTAGAGGCAGGATGTGTGAGAAGACAGAGCTGCATGGGAGCCAACAAGCAATTCTTGGAAAATGCAAACAACTCCACCCACAAGTGTAATCACATTAATTTTTCTCAACTGAAAAAAAATAAAGGTCAAGTTTAAATAAACTATTTTGCATGAAATTTACTCTATCAACTGTACTATTTATTTTTATTTTTTTAAGACAGTGTCTCATTTTGTCACCCTTGATAGAGTGCCATGGTGGCACAGCTCTCAGACTCTTGGACACAGCGATCCTTTTGCCTCAGCCTCCGGAGTAGCTGGGCCTACAGGTACCTACTGCAACACCAGCTATTTCTTTCTTTCTTTCTTTTTTTTTTTTTAATAGACTTGGTCTCACTGTTGCTCAGGTTAGTCTTGAACCCTTAAGCTCAAGCGATCCACCAACCTCAGCCTCCCAGAGTGACAGGATTACAGGTATGAGCCACTGCACCCAGCCTATCAACTGTACTATTTTGAAAGAGAAAGCAAGCCAGGTATGCTGGTAGACATGTATATCCCAGCTACTTGGAAGGCTGAAGCAGAAGGATCCCTTGAATACAGGAATTTGAGCCCAGCCTGGGCAACATAGCAAGACCCCAACACTTAAAAAAAAAAAAAAGATAGCTAAAGTGAGGAGGGAGAAAAGAATGGGTAGGTTCAATAGGACAGATAGGATGTAACAACTCTGAGGGAATCTCCCAGGCTGCAATTTTTGACTTGTAAACTTCAGGGTAAGGAGACTGGGCAATTAGAGGCAGGAGGGTGGAGGGACAGAAAGGCAATGAGAGACACCACAGGAAAACTGCAGCAGGGTGCCCAGGGTATCCTCACTGCTGGATGCTCTAGGCTGGATGCTCTTTGTCTCAAGGCAAACAGATCCTAGAAGTCTGTCAAGCAGCCACCAAAGCCACCTTCCATGGGGGGAGGACAGAAGCTGTTTTCCCAGTTCATGCCATTCCCTAGGACTGCTGCCTCGGCTTGTCTCTGTGCTTCCCCTGTCCAAAGGATGCAGCTACTATGCCACCAAGGGTAGAAGTGCTTGAATGAAGAATAACAGGACGGACGAGGCTAGGTGGACAAGGCTAGTGCCTTCCTTGTGTTCACAAGAGACATACTCATCTCTGATTACCCTCAGGAGTTCTGACCAAATTGTTCCTTCCTACACAATGTGCCATGGCAAAAGCAGCAGCGAATTTGTCTGAAGGAAACGATGATGATGCTAATCTTCAGGGGAAGGCTGGTTAATTGCCACTTACCGGCTCAACATCCAAAAGGGGGATGAGTTTAATATTCAGCTTAATTGCGGCTGAGCCCACATCCTGTTCTCTCTCACTCTAGGGGGAGCCCAAGGACCCCCCCACCTCATTTCTCTCCCCAGAGGAGGGAGAGAGATCAAAATGGAGTCCTCTAGGATAGGCAGCAGGGATGCCCTCAGGTGGCGTTCTCTCCCTCTCTCTCCCTCAGAAATAGCAGGTCCTGCCAGACAGAGGGCCTGGTGGGATGGAGCGCCCTGCCTCTGACTTGGGTCACAGACACAACACTGGTTGCTTCTGGGCCTTTCTAGCCCGCAGATGAGTTTAGTCTGAGTCATGCTTTTGCTTGTTTCTTGTTTTGGTCCGTTTTAATGTGAATTCACTGCCAAAACTGAGAGATTTTGTACAAAGATCTAGATTTCTGGATTCTTTCAAATAAAAAGGCTGGTGACACTGGACCTGGGCCAGGAGAACCTGAGCTCTGGGCCCCTCTGGCTCCCTAACATTGGGTGGGCAGAACTAGTTCTTAATCACTGGATGTGGACGGCTGGTTTTCTTACAGGAGCTGGAGGCAAGTGGATGACTTCCTATGCTATGCAGCTACCGAACGTGGAAAAGCAAAGGGAAGATGAAGTAGGGGGGATATTTTAGGGGGAATTGGTGGAGGGTGTGTTTATGCAAATTTGTCTATGTATCTCAGGAACGCAATCCAAGGTGTCATACAGAAATAAAACCCCACTTCAAAGACTTACTTCACCTCATGCTAACACAATGCCACAAACCACCTCAAGGACACTGAATATACCACAACGTTCTTTAAACTACAGGTCTTGACCCATTAGTGAATCCCGAAATCAATTTAGATCACCACAAGCTTTTTTTTTTCTCTCTTTCTTTTTAAATAGCATACAGGGTACATGTTAAATTTATTAAGTGTAAAATATAAATGTCTTAACACAATAACTAAGAAAATGCAGTGAAGGCTATGTTAACTAGTTTGATAAAAATATTTCAAAGGGTATATAAAACCAGCACATTGTACCTGATGACTGCATTAATGTACACAGCTATGATTTAATAAAAAAAAGTAATAAAATAAATAGCATAGAAAAAAGTATACTACAGAGAGTTAAGGGTACGCATTATGTAAACTTTTTGTTTCCAGTTTTAGAATACACACATGCCCAGTCACCACATTGCATGCAGTTTTAAATTATTGGCAACAGTTCAAAAACAAGCAAGCAAACAAACCAAAATCTAAAACACAGTGGTCTACTGCAGCCCACCAGGGCAGGTAACCAGAGAAGGATCTGGGGCTGAGTCCTGCCTGCCACGGACTGCACAGAGACTGAGGCCGAGGTAAAGCATTGTATTGTGGGCTCTGGGTCACCTCTTCCTCACAGACTCATTTCTTTCCCAACTTCTGAGGAAGCTGAGGTCACCGATGTGGTCTGTGTGACCCGGCCCCCGCCCAGGCAGATGGTCTGCAGAGCTGAGGTCAGCAGTCTTGGGCTGCCTGTTACTGCACCACAGCCCACACGCCTCCTTCACCAGAAGAGGGTCTGGGAAGCTGACAATGACCGCAGTGACCTGGGAAGCCCACCTGACACAGAGCACTACTTGACACTCTTCAAAGACTCACACCTACTAACACTGTTTCAGTTGAGCTCCAGAGAAGAGGCAAAAGGGGTTTTAATAGCTCCATCTGATACACAGGCAGGGACACTGGATGCTGCCATTGTGTGCTTAGCCCAAATCACAGAGCTAGTTATGATGATGAAACCAGAAACTGTTATCTCCTGACTTACCCTAGATTCCAAACCCTTTACCCCAATCCTCTCTAAGAGCAGATACTCGCTGATTTTCTAATGTCCCCACGGCACCCAGATATCCGTTTGGATTTGCTGTGCAGACAGTCCCTTCTTGACTTGCCCTGCTTACGGAAGGTAAGACAGCACAGACAGAGAATTGAAAGCTGGAGAGAATCCTTTAACCTGGTAGTTCTTCACCAGCAGTGCACGAGAGAATCACACCCAGACATGGGCTAGGCTCATCCCCAAGCCCCTTGAGGCAATAACTTCTAGAAATGGGACCTAGTGACAGAGATGAGAATTACTGCCCTAAATCTTATTTCAGATATTAGACTGAACACTCTAGTTGCTAAGCAGCAGAACTGAAACCTATTTGCTTTCTCCTTCTGAGTTGCCTACTTCCTTTTAACAGAAGTGTTAATGAACATGGACTTGACTTAAAGGCTGAGGGGAGGAAGAAATAGCAAGGAGCCTGAATGGTCCATGGTGAAGCCTCCATTCCTGAGAGTTCCTGAATTCACACCTGAGTCCATGGTGTTCACAGAAACTAAAATAGGTGCTCACCACCAAGCCAGGCCCAGAGCAATTCAGATCCGATTAGAGATGCTTGTTCAATATTCAAAATGTAAAGCATAGAGGTTGCTGAACCAGCACTTTGAAAAGTTAATTAAATGCCAGCTTTCTTTTTAAGAGCTACTCCATCACTCACTGATTGCTTTGGCCATGTTGCAGAATGAAGCTTGAACTCTGGACAATGAGAATAAACATTCTCCCTCACCTCTGCCTGTGGAGATGGGCGATGGGCAGACACATTGGCTTCATCCTTCCTATGAGTACCATGCCTGACCTGGCCAGTGACTTGGCAAAGGGGAAATCACAGCCAGCTCAGTTTGGTCCTTTCCAAATTGCCAAGAATGCTCAGCCATGAAGCTACCACATTCTGGAAACCTCAGCCTCTCAGGTAAAGGACATGCAGATGAAGTTGTGACCTTCATCTAAAGCTCAGTACCTCAGCTGCATACTTAACTAGTCCCTTCCCAATTTTCATCCCAGCTTCTCTCTGGCTATGCTTGGTCTGTCCTCCTTGGCTTGGTGCATCCACTGTCCACTCTCAGGGCAAAGCCCATTCCCAGGAGTTCTGTGCTCCCCCTGTCACCCTGACAAGTCATAAGGAAGGTGATTACTGATAACAACAGTTAACATTTATTGAGCTTGTTGGGCACCAGGCACTGTTATTACAGTATTTACATGTTACTACCATATTATCCAACAGCATATCTATATAGTAGTATACATCATCTTATTTAATTATCATATTTAATTTGCTCTGCTTTACAGGTGAAGAGACTGGGGCTTCGAAAGGTAAAGTACTTTGCCTAAGGCCATCCACCTAGAAAGTGGTAGGGCCAGAACACAAGCCCAGGCTGTCTAACTCCAACACTCAGTTCATAACCTCTACAGAAAGAGATAAACAGGCAGTTCTACATTGTGGGAAATGCTCTTCATAGAGATGCCACTTCAAATCCAATTAATATTTCCAGGACAGGGACATGTGGTCAACCTATAGCAGACTATAGCTTTGTCAGGTTTGACAACATGGTAGTTAATGCTGGCTTAATTGTCCTATGATTTATTACATGCATGTTTTATTTACAGCATGACAGCTTACATTAAGGCAAAAAAGAGATCCTGTCGAGCTAAGTCACCTTTCCCTCCTCTTCAAATTTCTTTTGCCCGAATGCAATCCCTCTTTTTGTGCATGTGGAGCCCATAGTGACATTCAGTGCTTAATTTGAGGATAAGCTGATCCCACTGGCGAATCCTGTGTCTGTAGCCACACAAGACCATGGTGAACTTGGTTCCTCATGGTTTCTCCGGGGGAAAGGGGGAGGGTCTTGATGGTAAAAAGTGTTATGATATAAAAAACCTTCCCTGCCTGCGGGTCTGTCTCCTCTGTCCTTCCTGCTGCACTGCGGGCCTGGTCTGGCTAGCATGACCAGGAATCCACATGAACATGGTTATGTCTGTGTGACTAATAAGTGCTCATGACCCCAGGTGCAAGGACCCCGCCAGCCTCTGGGAAAGAGACCTCAAACCAACCTGGATTCCCCAGCACCAGATATAAGGCTTCGACTGCTGCTACACAGGTTGCGTGCTGAAGGGTGAAAGGCAGCCCTAATGTAGACATCATCTCAGTTAAAACGTTTCTCTCGAGTTTAATGTAATACTGTAGAGATCTAAATGGAGATAAAGTACCACGGCTCAGAGAACAGCCAGGATGCTATCTTCATGCAGCATGACAATGTTCAGTGGTTAATTAGCCACCGTTAACCTATTTTAGCAGGGGACATAACTGGGATAAATGGGGGGAAGTGTCCTTGAAGTCTCTTAATATCCACAGCACACACTGGACCTAGACTCACCTCTCTGCGGCAAGACAGAACAAGCTTAAAATAGACCAAAGTGCCAGGCACCTGGAGCCTGGGCTGTCCCAGGGAAGGCCCTCTGCCAGCCCATCCCTCCTGGATCACAGCCTCTGGGGAGGAATGCAGAGTTTGGGCAAATGGTTACAACTTGTTGCAGGGGAGAGGAATACTACAGCCATAGCAAGCCACTCACATGGCTCCCATTACAAAAGAGAAGGCGTCCTGCAGCCAGGGGCCGAATGCATAAAGAAAAACTGGCAAAAGGAGAACAGAAATGAGGTCCCCACTAAACTGGTGCCAAAGCTACCTGACATTTTAAAATGTAGCACTCCCTCCTCTGGAGAAAAAGGAAATCAAAATGCCATTTTCTTGAAAGGTTTTCTGCCCTTTTAATTTAAAAATGTCCAATAAAAATTTCACAATTGCCTCCAAATCTCACTGACGTAAATTTTACCAAGGCATAAAAGATAGGAGGCAGAGTGTCCCAGATCATCTAAAATGTCACTAGCAAATCCCAAACCAAGGCTCTGCTTTATACATGTGTGACCCACCAACTGTGCCTTCACACTGAAGACCCTAATCTGAGGAAAGGAGCCATCTTTCACTGTCATTATAGTTACACTGTCCCTTCAGTGTCAGGTAGTTTACTGGATAACTGAGGTCCTTCTGCTCTGAGATGTCCCCATGCCTACCATTCCCATTAAAAGCCAGGTATTTCTCATGCACTGAAGTTTTCCTTGTCCAATATATTTATCCTCATTTCAATCTCCCCTAAAAGCTGAAGTTCCTGCGCCCTTCCTCTCACTTCCTAGTTCTTGCCATTGATGTGTTTGGTGTCCAGTATATATTAGTAGATAATGTATTTTCTCCCTTCTTTTAAAGACAAGCAAGAATTCCCAGGCACCTAAATTTTGGTACTATGGAGTTTTAGGTCACACCAGATAATATTTAACTCCCTTCACCATAGTTCATCAATAAGGCACCTGGTAGAAAGATGACAACCTGCCTCCCATCCTGTCTGTAGACAGCCAAGCTCTACCCAATTGAAGGCAAGGCAATTCCTGGGTGAAGTTTGCCCCCTGCTGGTCAGATCAAAAATAACTCCTTTGTTCCGATTTAAACTAAAAGAGCATTTATTTAATGTATTAAAAAAGGTTGAAATATAGGGAAACAGTTTTAGTACCTACTAATAGATATGGGAACATATATAATGTATGTGGATGCCTGTTATCAAGAAGAAGCTGTAGGGCGGCTCCTATGGCTCAAAGGAGTGGGGCACTGGCCCCATGTGCCAGAGGTGGCAGGTTCAGGCCCAGCCCCAGCCAAAAACTGCAAAAAAAAAAGAAGAAGCTGTAGAGAGTTTAGATCTTAGGTACCTCAAGTGAACATTATTTTACTCAGGAAAACTTTATCACTAATTATTTACTAGGCACAAGCAGGAGGTGCTGGGAATTTGCTCAGAAGTTTGCAATCTGGTGGGAGGAAAGACTATTATGGAAATAACACTAATCTCTCCATAAACTCACACTCTGCAGGGCTTAAGACTCTACCACCATCCAACTGTAGCTGCTACTGAAGAACTGGAGATTAGGCTCAGAGCCTGTGGCTCACTCGGCTAAGGTGCCAGCCATGTACACCTAAGGTGGCGGGTTTGAATCCCCAGCCTGGGCCTGCCAAACAACAATGATGGCTGCAACCAAAAAATGGCCGGGTGTTGTGGCGGGTGCCTGTGGTCTCAGCTACTTGGGAGGTGGAGGCAGGAGACTCACTTGAGCCCAGGAGTTGAAGGTTGCTATGAGCTGTGATGCCATGGAACTCTACCCAGGGGGATAGCTTGAGGCTCCGTCTCAAAAAAAAAAAAGAACTGGAGATCAGGAGTC
This sequence comes from Galagoides demidoff, assembly GCA_963574575.1. NCBI lineage: Eukaryota > Metazoa > Chordata > Mammalia > Primates > Galagidae > Galagoides > Galagoides demidoff. The sequence continues at coordinate 46,450 of CAUYQV010134256.1, read as the reverse complement.
CTCAGAGGGACCCAAGGAAAGTCTCACAGCCAGTGGATACACAGCTGGGACTCGAAACCAAGGTTCACAGTTCCCTATTTGTGCTGCTCGTTCTACTAAACACCAACTTTGACAAGTGAGGGAGGTATAAGCAAAATGTCAGAGAGCACTAAAAAAGGAAGGAGCCCGTCCAGCTGTGGGTCTGGGAGGCCTCCTAGATTCGCCAAATGAAAGATAGGAAGCTTGCAGGAAAGCCCCAGGAGGGAAACAACCTGAACAAAGGTCAGAGGCATGAAAGGGCCATGGGTGTTCAGAAAACAACAGGGAACTTGGTGTGGCTGAAATACAGACAAGGCGGTGGCTGGAAATGAGAATGGCATCACGGCTGCCTGGCTAAGTAAGCAGACTTGAATTAGATGGTGTTACTTTGCTGTTACCACCTTTAAAAATACTGTATACAAGGTCTGACAATTAAGTTCACAAACTCATCCTAGGAAAAGTGTTACATACCTCATTGCTGAATATCACTACAGTCACCTTCCAAGTACTCCCTTTGGTAAGCTTTGCACTGACACCAGTGCCTAGTCCACCCATCAAAGCATTTTTGGAACTCTTTTCTGGAATGGCCATCAGAGCTGTCATTGTATGACGCACAAAAACACATAACAATAATGAACACCATTCAGCAAAACACCACCATGCATTGATACAAACAGCTGTAAGATGCTGATATATCAAGGTTATGAAACCTTACCAAGTTGTTTGTACAGTGCTGCTAACAACTAAGTGCACAGTGTCAAGTTCACAAACTTAATTTTCAAACCTTGTACATATACACTGACATTGATCAGGAATCAGGAGGTAACTTGTGGCTAGAAATTAATTTTCACTGGGTTCTTTTTTCCCCACCTTCAAGTAACTTAAGCCCACACATGGAGATTTCAGTGAATAATATTCAACTCACCTAGTATTCTGTAGCATAAAAGCAATAAAAAGGAATTAAGTAGAAGTTGCTATTCCTCCCCTGGGAGAAAGAATGGGGAAGAAAAGCAGCCCAGAAAAACTGCCATTGGACAGTGCTTCCTAAATGTGTGTCATTTCCAAATGCCACCTTCACAAATTTTGCCATAGCTGTCACTTTCTGCATTTACTTAATATTTTCTTTAAATTGATTCTTGCTTTTACTTTAATAAATTTATTTAAAAGAAAACTTTATATCTTCAATGGAAAGCTAGCATCGTCAGCCATAGATAGGGAAGGCAACCATAAAAAATACAGCTGTAAAAAATTTACAAACATTATTTTATTATAGCCAAAAATCTGAGAGCCTACAGATTTTTTTCTTGTTAAAAAGGGAGATAAGTGGGGTTAGAGAATTGCTAAGAAAATACTTGCTGCAAACTGAGGCTTTTCTGTTGGTGTGATTGGAGGGACTGAATGCTAATGGAAAAGAGAATAACTCTGGACTCAAGGCCAGTCATGGACAAATGCCTCTATGAGGATGGAGAACGAAATGAGCTAGGAAGTGGTGACTGGGACAAGCAGAGATCATGTGTTTGTGAATCGGGGGCAAAATTCTCAGTGCTTCTAGAAACTTTTATTTCAATTCACTTTTAATCAACAATTGGTTTGGGTCCTTTACTTCTCAGAGTTCTTTTTAGTTACTAACCCACTCTTTCCTCTGCTCTTCCTTAACATCCTGTGGTCTCTCTGTAGCCCACAAACAAACTGAGGCTCTCCTGAGTGATGGGGTATACAAAGAGAAGGTGCCTCACTTCCAGCTACTGGCCTGCACAGCCAGAAGAGAGGTGACTCCTTGGTAAATACAAACCAAGGATACCCTGGCTTCTTGTATAATAATCACTGTGAAGCCGGGAGAAACTGGTGTGGCCACCAGTCACCAGCTCTGGTGGGGGTAGCATGGGCTAAAAAATAAAGTCACTGATCAACCAATTAAGCAGGAAAAAACTCAGATCATGTGAGGGGCCTCCAATTCATATGCATATTTATACCTACATGTGCCCAACCGGGTTTATGTATATTAAAACTGCTTTTGATAAGTTCTCAATAGAGGCTAAAAAGAAAAGGAAAGAAGTGGATGTGATGTTCACAGATACACTTTAGATCCATCAAAGGGAGAACAAGGAAATCATTTAAGTTGGTAGAATTCTAACCAATGGCTGCCATCTCTAATCATTCCCTCCTGGCTTTTAGCTGCTCATACTGCAAGGCAAGTCCCCCTTAGCAGAGACTGGCTGGCTCAGGGGACACAACTTTTTTCCTTGAAAGTTTTTTTGTTCAATAAGATTGCTTCATATGATCAACATCTCATTTCTGTGAGGGTCCCAGAGGATAGCAGTAAAGACAATTTTATTCTAACAGACTCGCTCTTGCACAAATACTATAGTGCATGGCCTTTTCATGAACTTGAGATAAATGCTCTCAAGGTTTGAGAATGGGCATGGCTGTACAATGAGAGGCACATTCTATTACACTAATTAGCTGTACGACCTTGGGCAGTGGGGCAAGGTGACATTTAAGGGCCTTTCTAACTCTATGATTCTATAACTCAGAGGCACTTAACCTGCCTAATTCTCATCTCCAAACCAAAGGGGCCAGACTACAGGACTTCTCAGGTTGCTCCCCAGCTCTGTGCATGGTCACCCATTCTGCCTCCCCCAGTCCAGGCTCCCATCCCCAGCTGTTCCCCGTAATTACTATTCTCTACTCTGACAATCCCCAAGCAGCCAGTTCCCTGCAACTGGTTTATCCAGCCCTAAAATTTCAATCAAGATAGTGTAATGTGCTGGTTTGGACCTGACAAAATCAACAGGGGAAGAGGAAAACAAAGAGAAAGGGAGGGAGAGAGGTGGCCTACTTGCCTCTTCCCTTTTCAGCCATTTTTAGGGATAATAAAGTTAACCCAAACTCTTCCTACTTAAGAATTTAAGGCAATTTTCTCCTTGGCTTTTCCTTTTCCTTTCTTAGCTGTTGTTAAAATCTGCTATAATTCTTCCAAGTTGGGGTCTTGGGCCCCAACTTAAATAGCTTGCTTGAAACCAGTGGTTCTGAGCATGGGCTCTGGAATCAGGAGTCCTGTGGTTTGAATGTTTATGCCCCCGCTAATATTCATGTTGAAACTTAATCCCCAATGCAACAGTACTCAGAGATGGGGCCTTTAGCAGGTAACTGGGCCATGAGAGCTAAGCCCTCATGGGTGGGATCAGTGCCTTATCAACAGGCTGGAAGGGATTTGCTTAAGCCCTTTTGCCTTTCTAGTTTCTCCCATCTGAAAACATACAACAAGGCACCATCTTGGCATCAAACAGCAGCCCTCACCAGACATCAAACTTGCTGGAGCCTTGATCTTAGGGCTTCCCAGTTTCCAGAACTGTGAGGAATAAACATAAATGACCCAGTCTATGGTACTCTGTTACAGTGGCAGGAATGGACTAGGACAGAGGGCTTGGGTTCAGATCAGTTTCCCCATTAACTCACTGAGCATGTAAACTGCCTACTGTACTTGCCTGGGCTACCCTAGGTAGCATGCTGGCAGCCTGCTCCGCACCTGCCCTGCCGACCCCCATGTACAGACTCCTGCCCACACAGACACATTTTGGCCAGCTTACACGGCTTCACCACTAGCTGGCCACTACTTTCTGCTAGAGTTAACTTGCCTCCACCTTTCTCAGCATTCACCAGTCTCATTTTTTCCCCCATCTCCTTATTCCGCCTCTTGTCTCTCTTCCATCATTTCGGACACTTCTGTTCATCCCTCTCCAAACAGCAGCTTTTTCTGACTTTCAAATCCTTTCTGAAGGATTCCAGACTTTGGGGAAGCTTCTAGAATTAGGCAAAATTATTTCTGTGCTACTTAGCATACCTAACCCTCCATATCACATGACAGGGCTCCCCTATTTTCCAGGCAGAAAAAAGGGAGAATGACATGAAGGTGAAAGTGAATGGGTCTTGCTAGTGAGAAATGGTTTTCTGTAAATGAGGAAGGGCAATGTGCTGCTCTTTAGGGGCGCTATCTCTTTCTCATTGGTCAGAAATGTATACAACTACCCCTCAAGGTGAGAGAGGCTGGGGAAATAGATTATTTTTAAGTGATTTCATTGTCCCCCAAGACATCTGAATTAAAAGGAAAGGGAGGTAGGAAGATGAAGAAAGACTGGGGGGGGGGGAAGAGGAAGGGAAAATGACTTGGTGTAGATACCAATCTCTTTTCTATTTTCAAGCTAAGATTCAGAAGTCACTGGATGAAGAGTGGAGGTACAGCAGCCGTCACACAACCGTCAGGCATGAGCACGATGATGTGGGCAGAAAGACAGAGGCCACCCCTCCTGGCTCAGTGGGGCTGTTGAGCCCCAAACCTCTCATGACCTTTCTGAGATAAACTCCTTTCTGGTTACGCCTCTGTTGATGGAATTTTCTGTAGCTTGCAGATGGATGCAACTCTGACTAAACAGCACATCTAGTGACAAATAAGAACTCATTCTCATCAAGAAGGAATATTTCCTATGGAAAACCAACCACACATAATCATAATTAATTAACTTTTACTCTGTGGTCTCAGAAGAGAAAGCAATGGTTTGAAATAGATATAAAACAAGCACAATTCTCAGGATAGGAATGAGAGACCCTGCCACAATCTACCAGACAAAAAGGTGTCAAACTCAAGGGAGAAAAGATGAGCAGAACCTCTTTACAACTTTGTCCAGCCTAAATAAAGAACGTCCACCATAAAGAATGGAGATGAAAGAGCCCTTAAGAAAAGTGTGTTATTGTGATTTATGAGAAAAATTTATTAGTCTTTATCTAATACAGCTGACTTTCAAACAACATGGGGATGATGGGTGTTGACCCCCCCACCATGTAGTCAAAGACTCACCTAAAACTTTTTTTTTTTTTGTGAGACAGAGTCTCACTTTGTTGCTCTTGGTAGAGTGCTGTGACATCATAGCTCACAGCAACCTCAAACTCTTGGGCTTAAGTGATCCTCTTGCCTCAGCCTACCAAGTAGCCAGGACTTTAGGAGCCTGCCACAACACCCCATTTTTAGAGACGGGGTCTCACTCTGACTCAGTCTGGTCTTGAACCTGTGAGCTCAGGCAATCTACCTGCCTCAGCCTCCCGAAGTGCCAGGACTACAGGCATGAGCCACTGTGCCCAGCCCACCTATAAATGCTGACTTGGCAAAAACTTATCTACTACTAGCCAGCCTACTGTTGACTGGAAGCCTTACCAATAATATAAACAGTTATTAACACACATTTTGTACATTATATGTATTTGTATTCTTATGATAAAGTAAGCTAGAGAAAAGAAAATTTTACTAAAAAAATCATGAGAAAAAAAAAAACACATAGCTACACTTATTAAGTGGAAGCCAATCTAGAGAAGGAAGACGGAGCTTGGTCTGTCTTAGGGGTGGAGGAAGCAGAAAGAAAATCCTCATGTAAGTGGCTCCCGGCAGCTCAAACTTACGTTTTTCTGGGGTCATCTATAAATACAGGCAGTCCCCAGTTACAGACAACATGATTTATGGCATTCCACATTTACCAATGGGCCCTCAAGGATCCCCATAAGGATAATTTCTAACTAGAGAACTAAATTAGTAATTCTCCAGCTAGTTTCGCCTATGCACGTAATGCCTGGTGTAGGTGGCGCAGCACCTTTACCTAGCAGCCAGTCTATCATACGTAGAGAAGCAGGTGACCGAAACAGAAGATCATGAAGAATCAGAAGATCCAGGGCCAAGGTGGATGACAAAAGAATTAGCTGGAGCCTTTCATCTATTGAAACAGATCTGCTAAGCTTGAGAAACAAGATCCTAACATTGAGTAGTTTACAAAGGTTTACTACACAGTTAATGAGAACTTCAGCGGCTATGAAGCCACTTCGTATGAAAAAAAGAAAGTGGCTGAGTAAACAGCACCAGATACCTCTCTCAAGAAACCGACCTCAGGGCTGTGCCTGTGGCTCAAGGAGTAGGGTGCCCGGCCCCATACTCCAGAGGTGGCCGGTTTAAACCCAGCCCTGGCCAAAAAAACAGAAAAAAAAAGAAACCGACTTCAGCGGTAGGCTCTCTCCCTCCAGAAACAGAATCAAATCAAGATGGAGGACTCCATCCTCTCCAGCACCACCTCCATCATCTTCTGATCTACCTTAGGCCATCTTCTCCCCTCAAAAATGCCCTTTCCCATAAGCAAGACCTTGTTGCAACATTAGGTGTTAACCTTTAAAACTTTTTTTTGAAATTTCTCCTATTTCAACTTTTTGTGTGAGTGTTTTTATGTTGCTCAGATTAAAAGAGCATAATAGTTCTTATAATTTATTATTACAGTAGGGAGGTGTTAATACTATTATTACAGTGTTATAGTACATTATTTTTATAACATAGGAGCCATTATAGTTCTGCTCTTACTATTATTATTATTTATTGTTAGATGTCAAAAGATGGAAAAGTGTCACAGAGAACCAGGCCAATGGAGTTAAATAGCAGAGGTTTATTCAGATGGGCTGCTGCCAAAAATGGAAAATGGCAGCAGTGCAGAGGTAGGGTAAGAGGCCTCTTCAAAAGCAATTCAGGTGTGGTGCAAGTGTAGCTCAGGAGGTGGAGGCCTGCTCTGACAGAGATCAAAGGTCATCTGCTGGAGACCTTGTAAAAGGTCCCAGGGTTATCTGCTCTAAGCCTTTTGTAATCTGGAAAGAATGTTTTAACAGAACTAGAAAAGCAAGGGGAGTTCTGTTCTTTGCTTAATGAATGTCCAGATGTCTGGAGCCAGAGAAAGAGTAACAATTATTGTCACATATGCACTGTTCATTAGGGATCCAAGTTATATACAAATCCAACCTAAAGACCTTCTCAAGAATATTTCACAACTGTAACCTGGGGAAATCCCTGGAATCTCCAATGTGACAAGTATCTTTTTCTATGCTAATGAAATGACTGCTGGCTGAGAGCTCCAGGATAGTTTCCAGATAGGGGCTGGTTACCAGGGGAACTTTCAGTCCCACTCCCTGACCTCCAGGGACAAGGGAGGGGCTGAGGTTGAACTGATCACAAATGAACTATGATTTGATCAATCATGGCTTTGAAACTAAGCTTCCATAAACACCCAAAAGGGCAGGTTTTGAGAGCTTGGAGTTTGGTGACTGAGAATGTATCTACGTGATGGGAACGTGGTACACCTCAGCTCCAACAGGACAAAAGCTCTTGTAATCAGGTCCCTTACAAATCTCATCCTATCTATCTCTTTAGCTGGCTGTTTATTTGCATGCTTTAAAATATGCTTTGTAGTAAATTGTAATAGTAAAGGGTTTCCCTGAGTTCTGTGAGCCACTCTAGCAAATTAATCAAACCTGAAAAGGGAGTGGTGGGAGCATTCAATTTATAGCCAGTGGTTCAGAAGCACAGGTAGACAGCCTGTAGCTTTCAACTGGCATCAGAAATAGGGGCCAGTCTTGTGGGACTCAGCTCTCAACCTGTGGGATCTGATGCTAAATCCAGGAAGAGAGTGCTAGAATTGAGTAAAATTGTAGAGTACAGTAGCAGAGAACACTGTTCACATTACACAAAGAGCATTTGACCAACATTTCTTTTTACATCTCCAAGTACGCCAAGATCATGCCATATCAGAAAGGCATCCCAAAGAAGAGTGATAACATGTCCCTTGTACCACTCGTCACATACCTGTCCACACTTCAGTGGCTCCTACTTCCTAAAAATATGAAACCATGCCTGGAGTTCAAGGCCTAGCCCGCCTATCTCATTCCACTCGACACAAACCTGGGCTTCAGTCACGTTGGTGTGCTCAGCCTAATCACGCTGTGGTGGCTCATGCGTGCCTCCACACACCTGGCCCCTGCCCCTTCCCCATCAATGTTTGTCAAATGTTTCATTCCAAGGTAATAATTCAGAGGTTAAAATGCCTTGTTTCAAGCAGTCTTCTAGAAAGTGTATTTCAGATGTTCACACATAACTTTTTGAGTTGCAAATGCCTTTGAGACCACTTGTTTTATCGGTGAAGACAGAGCAAAGGGTGTGGAGCTAGCTGCACAAAGCTATGGGGCACCTCTCCCCCTCCCACCCCAGGGCTCTGCACTATGCCCACTGCACAAGCAGATGTCCTGACTCCCAGTGCAAACATGGGAAAAGAGGTGGCTCACAAATGAGCTCAGGAAATGGCCTCAAAGGCGGAAGCCTGACCCTATTTAATGTGCTTTGGGGCGCCTAGCTCTGGGGTACTCTGCCTTCAGCCTAGCCATGGAGCCACAAGCAAGGGCTGCTAGTGTACTTGTAATAGTACCCAGCTCCTGAGCTGGCTGCCTGGGAATGGATCCAGTTCTTAGAGGGCACTACAGGGTTAGAAGGACAATCATTGCCAATGCCTAATTGAACTTAATGACTAGCCTAATTAGGTCTTTTAATGGCAGGGCTGGCATGGCCTTGCCTGGTGCTCCAAGTGCAGGCTGCATCCTTTGTACTTACCTTCTTCTGATGGGTCAGGCAGCTGGCTGGAGCACAGCTCTGCAGACAGGTAGGCCACAGGCAGTCAGAAGGGCTAACGTCATGCGTTCCCTCCTTGATGATATTCTCATAGGCTGAACATATTGGATCCACATCAGAATAGTCCTCAGGTAATATTTGCTGGGGCTCTACCATGGGCAAAGATGCTGTACCAGGTGCCAAGGGGCATAAAAATGGAAGGCAGCAAGGCACTAAGAAAAAATAAGACCATGACCCTTACATCAGCCTTACTTGGGTTCAAAGTCTAGCTGGCTACTTACTAGGTGTGTGAGTTTGAGCAAGTTATTTAACATTTCTGAAAGTCTGTTTCCTCTTCCCAAGTAGTAGTAATAACAACACCTACTTTATGGGGTTGTTTCAAGGATAAAATAAGAGAACTGTGTTAGCACAGTGGCCAAAAAAAAAAAAAGTTACAATGAATGATGTGACAAGAGGGCTGGGCAAGACAAGGGGCTGTCCACAAATAAGTTCTGCAGTACGCCCCAGAAGGCAGAATCTGTTTCTGAGGATGAAGTTGCAAGTTTCCTACAACGAGAGCTGTTTTAAAAAATGCAGGAGAGGCTGGGCATGTGGCTCATATCTGTAATCCTAGCACTCTGGCAGGCCACAGTGGGTGGATTGCCTGAGCTCACAGGTTCAAGACCAGCCAAAGCCAGAGCGAGACTCCATCTCTAAAAATAGTCTAGCATTGTGGTGGGCACCGTAGTCCCAGCTACTTGAGAAGCTGAGACAAGAGAATCACTTGAGCCCAAGAGTTGCAAGTTGCTGTGAGCTATGATGCCACAGTACTCTACTGAGGGTGACAAAGTGAGACTCTGTCTCAAAAAAGCAAAACAAAACAAAAAAACCCAGGAGGTTGATAATGGCAAGTCTCATAACTGAGGGTTCAACCTCAAGAATAATGAATGGTTTTTCCCGTAAGGTTTTATGAAAATCTGCACATTGGTGGAAGTTCCACTGCAGATGGTGGTTCGGAAAAGTGATAATGGCAAGTAAATAAATAAATAAAAATAACTTAAATGTCCACCAACAAGGGAATAGTGCATCCATACATAGGATTATTATGCAGCAGTTAGAAAAGTGAGATAAAGTCTGCGGACTAAGTGATCTCCAATATGTACTTATTGTTACATGGAAAAAAAAAAAGGTATACAACAGAATATGACCCCATTCATGTGAAAAAAAAAATCCACAGATTTTTGTGAGGACATCTACTGAAGTGTGTAAAGATACCAACAAACCATTGCAGCAATAACTTCTAAAGAGATGGCCAGGACTGGAGGAGATGACAGTTTCGGGCAAATTCAGCAGCATCTGTCTTACCGGCAGTTTTACATCATCACAGTGTTCTCAGTTTGCTCGTACACTAAAAAGGCTGCAGTGAAAAACAGGATCGCTGGGGCCGCTTCCACTGAGTCAATGAATATAACCTAGACTGTCCACTATTCAAGCAGACTCCGAGCAGCACTTACTTAAATAGAATAGAATTTAACAGGAGACTGGAAAAGACTGGCTTCGACTTTCAAGTCTTGAGACTCCTGCACTTTGCGAGAGTCTGGAAAAAAAAAAGGAATATTCCAGAGGTGACTCTGCTTTTGTCTGCTGTCATTTACGGGACACTTCTGTAAGCTATTCATTTCTTTCCTAACCCTGAGAGACCCTCCAACTTTACTCCTACCCCTGGCTCTAAGAAATGACCACCTCTGGCTCGGCGCCTGTGGCTCAATCGGCTAAGGCGCCAGCCACGTACACCTAAGGTGGCGGGTTCAAATCCCCAGCCCAGGCCCACCAAACAACAATGATGGCTGCAACCAAAAAACGGCCAGGCGTTGTGGCGGGCGCCTGTGGTCCCAGCTGCTTGGGAGGCGGAGGCAGGAGACTCGCTTGAGCCCAGGAGTTGGAGGTTGCTATGAGCTGTGATGCCATGGCACTCTACCCAGGGTGATAGCTTGAGGCTCCGTCTCAAAAAAAAAAAGAAATGACCACCTCTAATCACCAGAGGATTTCCTCTTCCGCAAGTAGTAAGTCAAGTATAGCTCCGCTTAGGAAAAGCTGAAGGCCCCGAGGAAGTTGGGAGCAGGCTCCGGGGGAAGCGAGGCTCTGTGTCTGCACTTGGCTGCCTTGCCGTCACAGGCAGTTGAGAAACAGTTCTGCCGACTTAGGCCCTTAGAAGCCCTCTTGTAGGCTGTGTGGCCTCAGGGCCTTGTCCTTCCCTGGTGCGCAGGCAACAAGTTCATCCCAAGCCACTCACTGCCTATGCTCCTGCCACCTCCCTAGGGCCGTCAGATGCTCACCTCTGCTCCAGGGAGAGAACTGACTAGGGCCACTTGTCAAAAAGATTGCTCCGCTTTTCAGAATGGGAAGTGAAGTACCCAAGTGCTACAGCTCACAGGGCTTGCAGGGACAGACTATCACCTTCGAAAGGGAAGTACTGGACAGAAATGCAAGATTCCAATTATTTCACACTTATTTGCCATGGTAAATTGGTTTTGTGATACTAGACAAACCTTCTAGGGCCCTAAACTGCAATGTACATAACCTAGAACATCTCTGCTTATTCTGCATTGAATATCACTGTATCAGCCCAAGTAGAATTGTATGGAAGTGTTTACCCAAATCCTTAATGAGAAAATGATGCATGTGTCACACCTTCTCCCCAAAGCGTGGGATCTGTGAATACCACATCTAAAGTCTTCACAGTACTTTCCACAGGCCACGTCATGGCTACTACACGAATAAACTCTGGAAGCCTGCTTTCTGCTTTTGCTGCTTGAGAAATATTAACACCTATTGTCTACTCTTGATTACTTTGGAGTACTACATAGCTCTTAGAAATGAGCCAGTTCTATTCTGTACTGAGATTTCAGAAAGATCAGCAAGAATATTATTATAAGATCCAAGAAAAGTGCATAACAGATATATTACTATTTGTGTCTGATGTGGTGATGACGGGGAGAATATATTAACCTTTTTTTGTAAATGCATACAGAACCTCTAGAAAGAAACACTGAAAAACTGGTTGATAGTAATTGCCTGGGGGTGGGGGTGGGGGCGTAAACTGGGGACCTGAGGAAGTAGGGAAGGGAGTAAGACACTTATACTTCATACCCGACCCTTTTGTACCTTTTGAATTCCATACTATACATATTTCTTCATTAAAAAAATTAAAATCAGCTCAGCGCCTGTGGCTCAAGCGGCTAAGGCGCCAGCCACATACACCTGAGCTGGTAGATTCAAATCCAGCCTGGGCCTGCGAGCCAAACAACAACGATGGCTGCAACCAAAAAACAGCTGGGCGTTGTGGTGGGCACCTGTAGTCCCAGCTACTTGGGAGGCAGAGGCAGGAGACTTGCTTGAGCCTAGGAGTTGGAGGTTGCTGTGAGCTGTGATGCCATAGTACTCTACCCAGGGTGACAGCTTGAGGCTCTGTCTCAAAAAAAAAAAAAAAAAATTAAAATCTACCAGGAGTTCTAATGTCTCAAAAGATGACATGGAGTCAACAATGACTGAAATACAGGAATGTGTACTGCCTCCACATCCTATTCTTCTCTTCCCTCACAGTCCTCTTGAAATGATCCGCCTTTGGGCAGTGCCTATGGCTCAAGGAGTAGGGTGTCGGCCCCATTATACCAGAGGTGGTGGGTTCAAACCCGGCCCTGGCCAAAAACTGCAAAAAAAAAAGAAAGAAATGATCTACCTTTGTCAACTTTTGAGCTTTAAAGTCAAATAAACTTTACTCTACAAAATGGCAGTATGCCATTACAAAAAAGGGTTCTGTCTAACAAAGCTAGACCTGGGAACCTGCTGGACAAGGAGCAGCCACAGAAAGAACCCAAAGTGCACCTTCACCTATGCCCATGAAGAGTGACTTTCAGTGAGTTGTCACATTGCTGTGTGCACTTCAGAGACTGGGTACAAAAGGACAGCTCGGCTAGGTGCTTCAGAGACATACTGTCCTGCCATTGTTTATCCACTATTCCCATTGCTCCCCAACTACAGCTACAAACAAATGAAATCTGCCAAAATAATACTAGTGTTTGAAGACTGAAAAAGCCTAAGGATAGAATGAGTTTGACACATCTCATACTTTTTGCTACTTCAATAAGGACACTAATTTTGTTCTAGTTATTTCAGTGTACACAGTCTGGGTGTTACTTATTTCATCTTTAGATCCCACTGAACACACTTGATTTCCAGTAATAAAGTATGCAATTAAATTCTAATTTTTAAAAAATAAACATGGTGCTCTTTTCCGTGGTGCCTTGGAGGCAATAAGATACTTCAGGATGAAGCTGAGTATCTCCTTCCCAGCCACTGACTGCCAAAAACTCATTGAAGTGTACGATGAACGCAAACTTCGTACTTTCTATGAGATGCGTATGGCCACAGAAGTTGCTGCTGATGTGCTGGGTGAAGAATGGAAGGGTTATGTGGTTTAAATTAGTGGTGGAAACAACAAGCAAGGTTTCTCCATGAAGCAGGGTGTCTTGACCCATGGCCGGGTCCGCCTGCTGCTGAGAAAGGGGCATTCCTGTTATAGATCAAGGAGAACTGGAGAAAGGAAATGCATGTCTGTTCGGGGTTGCACTGTGGATGCCAATCTGAGTGTTCTCAACTTGGTTGTTGTAAAAAAAGGAAAGAAAGATATCCCTGGACTGGTGACACTATGGTACCCTGGTGTCTGGGGACCAAAAGAGCTAGCAAAATCTGCAAACTTTTTAGTCTGTCTAAAGAAGATGATGTTTGCCAATACCTTGTGAGAAAGGCCCTTAAACAAAGAAGGTAAGAAACCTAGGACCAGAGCACCCAAGATTTAGTATCTTGTAACTCCACATGTCCTACAACATAAATGCTGGAGGATTGCTCTGAAGAAACAGTGTACTAAGAAAAATAAGGAAGAGGCTGCCGTGTATTTGTATGCTAAACTTTTGGCCAAGAGAATGAAGGAGGCCAAAGAAAAGTGCCAGGAACAGATTGCCAAGAGACATAGGTTGTCTTCTCTGAGAGCTTCTACTTCTAAGTCTGAATGCAGATATAAACTCTTTGGAGTAACAAATGAGATTATCTCCTTTAAAAATAAATAAATGTGGTTTCTCTAAGGTCATTTAAATAAAAACTTACCTGGCTCCTCTACCATCTTCTTATCCAACTCTGAACATAAGTTGAGATCAAAGCAAAAAATTACCCTTTGGGGAATCTACATAGAACAAACAAATCTAAGGTGTACGTTAAAAAGATACGATGTTAGACGGCGCCTGTGGCTCAAAGGAGTAGGGCACCAGCCCCATATGCCAGAGGTAGGTGGAGGGTTCAAACCCAGCCTCAGCCAAAAAAAAAAAAAAGATACGATGTTGCTTGGTCTATGTCTTGGATACTACCTGGAGGAAAAGTATATATGCAGGCCAAAGCACAAGATGATAAAGTGGAGACAGAGGTCAAAGCAGGGAGTTCACATGAACATCTCCAAAGCCACGGAAACAGGGACACGGCCCCTATGCCCTGGTCACAGCCATTGGTAATGAATACACAACTAGCTACCTAAGACCTTCCCATCTCAACTGTCTCCCATGTAACTGCCCCCATCTGATGTTGTCCAATTTTGGACACTCAAGTCTGATACATGACCTACTTCATTTAAGAACCAAACAACTGTCCATCCATGATGCCCAGGATCCCCTGGCTATGCCACACCTATTCTGCATTCTTTGTGACTGAGGGGTAGTAAGTGGAAGATCAATTCTCAATAAGTCTAACATTATTTTTCTTGAAAACAAAATTGTGCTTATCAATGAAAATCTGAAGGTTAAGAATTAAGTTATTTTAATTCATTGGGACTCAGCGATACCTTCTTAATTACTGGAGCTCTGTAAAAAAAAAAAAAAGGTCCAAAATTTACTCACTGATCAAATATGTACTGAGTACCTATATGTACCAAGCACTATAGACAAAGATGCAAACAATACAGGCAAACATCTCCTGCACAGTAACTATTTACTAGTAACACAAAGGTAAAGGCAGCTGTTTGACAGGCTCTCAAACAGTTCTGTAAAGGCTAAATAAAAATAATAATGGAGAATGAGGAAAGAGCCACATTTAGTCAAATATTAACAACTGGTCATTCAAGGTAAGGTACATGGATGTTTCTTGTACTATTGCAACTTTTCTATAGGTTTGAAATTTTTCAAAATAAAAAGATTAGAGTGAGGGAAAGATAGAATCACAGGTATAAAATGTATATCAGGCAACCAAATAGCTAATAAAAGTGCCTTATAGAAGAATTTCCTTTCATAAGTGAAAATTAGAACATTGGAGTGGCAGTTGTTGTGACTGATCGTGCTGGTTGTCTCTGGAGTCCATTCCTCTGGCTGCCCCTGCCACACTGGCTGACCATGGCGTAGCAGGTGCCATGTCTGTGAGTAAGATCTTGGTGGAGCTGCAGGGCTTTTGGCTGCTAAGCAGGATATCTGAGAGGAAATCTGAAAAGTTGTAGAGTTTAGAACAAACAGCTTGTGAGATTTTAACTCTATTGCAAAGGATCCATCAGGGGACTTCAGGTCATTCCAAAGAGGTGTGTGAAAGCTTGAGAATATTTGGTACACTAAAAACTCATCTAACATCTTTGAAGACCAAGTTCCCTGCTGAAAAATATTACAGACTTCATCAACACTGGAGGTTTGTGTCACAGCACTTGGTCATTTTGGCAGCATTTGTTGTGTGCTTGGAAACAGCAATACTAGTGACTCAAGAAGCAGTTACAGAAATCCTTGGCATTGAGCCAGATGGGGAGAAGAGACTTCATCTGGATATAGATTACCTCGTGGGAGTTCTCCTTCTTGCTGGTGAACTGTCCATTGACAGTGTGACTGCTGGAGACTGCACTCAGCCTCTCCATATCTCCACCTTCATCAGTGAGCTGGATTTGCTTCCACCTTCTCAACCTGAAAAATTACTCCCTCAGGAAGCCCTATGACAGACTGAAGTATGACACGAAGATAGTAAGGAGGTGGCTTATGATCTCTCCATCTAGGGCTTCAATAAGGATGTGGCGACAGCTTGGGTTGAAAATAAGAGGTTCTCCCTGTGCCTGGGCTTGCTGACCTCAGTACAGTTGCCAGGAGGGGGTGAGCACAGACTGCCTTAGGGCAGTTAGGATGCCCAGTAGCTAAACCCTGTGCTTTGTTTTCTTAACCAGTTGTGTGGTGTGAGTACCAGAACTGAAACACTTTTGAGGAGAGGGATAAAAAAATAGCCTTTACACGGACGGAATTTTCTTCCTTGTTTCAATCAATTTGCTCTGTAATTCAGTGTATGGTAGTTCTATAAAAAAAGCATATATGTCAATCTCTTGGTAAAAAGGAAAATTAGAAAATCACCATTTGAAATTTGACAATCTTAAAAGAAATCATGGCTCCTGGTAACTAACATCCATGGAAGCTACAACCATTAGGAGGGAGTTTAATGGGGACTGTAAAGTAGAGGCTGACCCTTGACCTCACTGATCAATCCCAACCTCACTTAACACAGAGGAACCAGGTGCCTTCAGGTAAGACACAGCAGGATACACACAGCACCACCTACAAAGTATCCCTGCCGAAACAGTGAACCTACCTAGACTCAACTATTATTTAGAGCCAAATCTAACTATCAGTGTGACACAGAACATGGAGGACAGAGAAACAAGTTAAACACCATGGCTAGGAGGCAATGGGCCAAATTCAGAAACATGGAATACTCTATAGGACAAGTTTCTTACAAAAAAAAAAAAAAAAAAGTCAATGACAAAGGGAAAAGGGGAGAGGAGTTCTTACAGAATAAAAGAGACACTATAGACATATAACAACTAAATACAGCACATAGACCTTGATTTGTCCTTTGTACACTCCAACTGCAAGAAGACATCTTTGAGACAAGAGAAATAACTCAATATGACCTGGCTATCAGATGACATTAAGGAATTATTATTAATTTTGATAGGTCTGCTAATGGCATGATGATTAATAAACAAAAACAGTCCTTATCAGTTAACAAAAATTATCTCCAGCAAGAAAGGAGGGAGAGTGAGAATCAATGACATTCTTTATACATCGTGAAGCTCCTCTTCTCATCCTTGGCCTCATGCAGGACAAAGCATTTTTCACATCTGTATGTGAACTAGTCTTAAGATTAAATAACTAGATATCTTTAAATAGGTTTAACCCAGGACTTCCCCATCTTTTCCAAGACATAGAACACTTTTTTTTTCCTTGCAGTTTTTGGCTGGGGCTGGGTTTGAACCTGCCACCTCCAGTATATGGGGCCAGTGCCCTACTCCTTGAGCCACAGGTGCCTCCCGTAGAACACTTAAAAATAACCTTTGAATGATAAACTTAGGTGGCTGGACGAGACTTCTCCTGGCCACAGGGACCACCCAGGGGCCTTGGCAGCACTAGGAATACCCAGCAGGCACAGGGCATGGCCGCATCTTGGCACACCTGCACACATAGTGCAGCACACAGCACACCAGCTGGGGAGCTCCAGCTAACACTCCCCGCCCCCCCATGATGCTTTTTAAAGAAACTGACTTCTATGGGGATAGGCAGCCTGTAAGAGAACTGGTTTAAGAGGACAAAACAAATATCTGCAACTGTGCTTACAGCTCTAGGAGCCCTCTGACTCCCTGAGTTTTTGCCTTTCACGGTTTTGTAGCCTGATAAGAATTAACTGCTCACTACTAACAATAAGGTGAAAAGACTCCAGTATGGAAATGACATGGAGAGGGAGACAAAGCCCTATAGTATTCTCAAAACATCTATGCCATGTTTTAAAAAAAGAGAGAGAGGGAAGAGGAAGAAAGAAGGGGGGGAGGGGGGCAACCTCAGGACCAGCACACAGCAGTTCTCCCGCCATCTTGATGTCCTTGATGCGTGCAGATGGTGTGGAAGTGGCTGGCACCAGAACAGCCCATGAGAAGGAATGAGCGGCCAATGGAGATTTATGTGAGGAGAGTGAGATGGACAAGGTAAAATTGTCAGGAGGAGTTGTTAGAAAGTAAAATATATTGTGACAATTCCACTCCTGCCGTTCATCAATAAACTGACAGATCATTTAGTGTCAATTAGGAGTGATAGATGGACAAGTCCCCATGATCCTGGGCCAAAATTAATGGCTGGGAGGGAGAGGGTGATTGAAAATGACGGCTGACATTGAGAGCAAAGTCCTGAAAGTCCCTGAGGGGCCATTACTTGCCTCATTCCCTTGCAGATCAATGCAGGGACAAACCCAAAAACAGACACTTTGAGACAAAACTTAATCAGACTATCTTTCCTTCCTCTCTCTCCCAAGCTGGCTCCCTCTCTTCAGTTCTAATCCCACCGCCAAGTCAGTGACCCACCATAGATGTCCCACCTCGGGCAACTTCAGAAGCAAGGACAACCTGGCTCTAAGATAGAATCATTGTGATAGCCAAGACTCTGGCGCCAAGAAAAGGGACAGGTAGTGATCCAGGTCTCAGGCAATTCCTGGATTCAGTCCTTTTTATGGCTCAGGGAACAGCATTTGAGCTCTGACCTTCAACATCTCTAGCCAGCAAAGTAGTTGATAGATGCTCTGCTCTCTTATCTTGAGCAGTGTTATACAAATAAAGCCAAAGGAGCCATTGTAAAGGAGCACATTCCTTTACAATGAGCTCCTCAATCAGATAAACAGCCCTCCTATTTCCCAGTGTACACGATACAGCTGTAGACCTCTGGAAGCCTCACTTTCCTTCTACCTTCTTGAATGGAATCTACCTAATGGAGTTAGTGTAATGCAAATATAAAGTGCTTCCATGGAATGAATGTGTGTGTCTCCCCACAAATTCCTTTTATTTTTGAGACAGAATCTCACTTTGTCATCCCCAGTAGAGTACTGTGTGGTGTCACAGCTCACAGAAACCTCAGACTCTTGGGCTCAAGCAATTCTCTTGCCTCAGCCTCCCAAGTAGCTGGGACTTTAGGCGCCACGCCCCCCCCCCCCCCCCCCCAATTCTTAAGTTGAAACTCTAATCCCTAAAGTGATAGTGTTTGGAAGTGGGACTGTGGGAGCTGATTAGGTTTAGGTGAGGTCATGAGAGTGGAACCCCATGATTGTGGAGAGAAAGAGGCATGTGACCTTGCTCCCTGCATGTACATACCAAGGAAAGACCAAGCAAGGATAAAATAAGGAAAATGCCTCTCACCAAAAGCCCAACCATGATGGCATCCTGATGTCGAACTTTCAGCCTCTAGAACCATAAGAAATAAATGCTTGTTGTCTAAGCCTCCCAGTATACAGTAATTTGTTATAGTAGATGAAGATAGGCGCTGAGCCACAGTGCCATTGTCATCCTAAAAGAATTTAAGGTAAGTATACTATTTCCCTTTGTCAATTCTCTGTTCTAACCAGGCTGACAATACAGTTGTTGTCTTCCCAACACCAAATTTTTTTTTCTTTTTATTAAATCATAGCTGTGTATATTAATGCAGTCATGGGGTACAATGTGCTGGTTTTATATACAAATTGAAATATTTTCATCAAACTGGTTAAACCAAATCTTAAACCAAAATGTTCCCCTCATGATCCTCTGTGCCCATCAAAATTCATCCACCTTGACCTCATTTTGTGTACAATGTGCTCCCTGATCACAGAGACTACTCTCTTCTGACAGCACCTTACCAGTGTTGCCTGTTTCATTTGCTTGAGACAGAGTCTCACTCTATGCCCTGAGGTTAAGAGCCATGGCATCATCATAGCTCAAGCAACCTCAAACTCTTAGGCTCAAATGATCCTCATGTCTCAGCTTCCCAAGTAGCTGGGACTACAGGCTCCTGCCACAACAATCGGCTAATTTTCCTATTTTTTAGTAGAGATGAAGTCTCACTCCTGCTCAGGCTAGTCTTGAACTCTTAAGCTCAAGCAACCCACCTGCATCAGCCTCCCAGAGTGCTAGGATTATAAGCATGAGCCATTGCACCCAGCTCTGTTTCATTTGTTTCTTGTTTATAATGTGCTCCTTCTGCCATTCCTGAATTTTTTTTTTTAACAAACAAGTATATATTGTTTAGTATTTATTGTTTACTATGTGCCAGGCACTGTTCTAGATCCCCCAAAAGAAAAAAAGATAAGAGGCAGGAAACAGGAATTCTGAGGGAGAGGAAATAGGTAGCTGAGGAAGAAGGCTAAGGGGACTGAGAAGCTTGAGGTGATGAGGCTGTGCCTTAGGCCTCCTCTTCAGCCGCTTCACAAAAGTCCTCCTCCCATTCTGCGGTGGAAGCCTGGTACTGATGATACTCTCAGAGACGAGGCTGTTCATGTTGCTCTCAGCCTCGGTCAATTCCATCTCATCCATGCCCTCGCCTGTATACCGGTGGAGGAAGACCTTCCAGTGGAATGTGGCAGTGAACTGCTCTGAGATGTGCTTGAAGAGCTCCTGGATGGTTGTGCTTGCCAATGAACGTGACTGCCATCTTGAGGTCACAAGGTGGGATGTCGCAGACAGTTGTCTTGACCTTGTTCGGGATCCATTCAACAAAGTAGTTGCTATTCTTGTTCTGCACATTGAGCACCTGCTCATTTCCCTCCTTCATGGACATCTGTCCATGGAAGACAGCAGCCACAGTAAGGTATTGGCTATAGTGGGGTCACAGACAGCCATCATGTTCTTGGCATCGAAGACCTGCTGGGTGAGTTCTGGTACAGTGAGAACCCAATACTGCTGGTGACAGGGGAAAAGCCAGACATTAGGAAGTGGAGACGCAGGAAGGGCACCATGTTGACTGCTAGCTTACGGAGGTCAGCATTGATTCAGCCAGGGAAACGGAGGCACGTGGTGACACCACTCATGGTGGCTGAGACAAGGTGGTTCAGGTCCCCATAAGTTGGCATGGTCAACTTTAGGGTACAGAAGCAGATGTCATAAAGCCCAGATGTTGTCAATGCAAGAGGTCTCATCAGTGTACTTTACCAACTGATGGATGGAGAGGGTGGCCTTATAGGGCTCAAACACAGTATCAGACACTTTGGGTGAGGGCACCACACTGAACTTATTCATGATGGGGTCAGGATACTCGTCTCTGATCTTGCTGATGAGGAGCATGCCCATTCTAAAGTCTGTCCCCCGGGCCAGCGAGTGGGTCAGCTGAAAGCCTTGCAGGAAGACACGGCTCTCTGTCTCCTGCACACATCCAGGACTGAATCAACCAGCTCGGCCACTTCTGTATAGTGGCCCTTGACCCAGCTGTTGCCTGCCCCAACTGACCAAAAACAAAGTTGTCTGGTCTGAAGATTTGGCCAAAAGGACCTGAGTGAACAGAGACCAGGTTCTAGATCCACCAGGAATGCACGAGGAACTTAATTGCCACCTGTGGCTTCATTGTAGTAAACACAGATTCGGTCCTGCTGCAGATTGCTGTCCCCGTGGTAGGTACCGGGGGACAGAACTTGGCACCGATTTGGTTGCCACACTGACTGACCTAGATGTGCACGATTTCCCTCGAGATTAAAATTTATTGTTTTTGCTCGCCCCAAGGTGTTTACGGGGCAGATTAAAAAAAAATTTTTTTTTCCTCTCTGCTGGTCACAGGCTAAAAGAATGTAACGTGCCCCAAAAGCTGGAGCAGTGCCTACAGGAAGGTTCTGAGAGGGAGCGGCTATGTGACTTTCGATGGGAATTATAGAAAAGCAAAGTAGGGGATAATTGCCAGTTATTATTATTATTTTTCATTATGCCTTGTGCCTTTACAGAGTTTAGGCCCCTACCACAGTTCTTGCCTGGCACCCCCCCTTTTTTTTGTAGTTTTTGGGCTGGGGCTGGGTTTGAACCCGCCACCTCTGGCATATGGGACTGGCACCTTACTCCTTTCAGCCACAGGCGCCACCCGGGCACCCCTTTATTAATTGTAAAGGGTGATTTCAGTAACAGCCTGCAAAGTTGCATGCTTACGCAAGAAGGCATGTAGCTCTCACCTCCTAAGTGCCTAGGTGTTTTTTATTAATTGGCTGCCTGCAGCATTTGGTTTAGAAATCCAAAGGAAATGGGTTTGATTAGCAATGTCTGCCGTGGGAGCCATAACCGAGTGCAGGTTTACAGGCTAGATCTTTGCTGGTGTGAATTACTCTGATTGATCTTATCTGTTCCAAATTAATAAAAAGAAATTATAGGCTTGGCGCCTGTAGGACAGTGGTTATGGCACCAGCCATGTACACTGAGGGTGGTGGGTTCAAACCCAGCCCAGGCCAGCTAAACAACAATGACAACTGCAACAAAAAATACCTGGGTTGCTCGGTGCCTATGCCTCAAGTGGCTAAGGCGCCAACCGCATACATAGAGCTGGAGGGTTCAAATCTAGCCTGGGCCCGCCAAACGACAATGATGGCTGCAACCAAAAAATAGCTGGGCACTGTGGCAGGTGCCTGTAGTCCCAGCTACTTGGGAGGCAGAGGCGGGAGACTTGCTTAAGCCCAGGAGTTGGAGGTTGCTGTGAGCTGTGATGCCAAAGCACTCCACCCAGGGCTACAGCTTGAGGTTCTGTCTCAAAAAAAAAAAAAAAAATAGCTGAGTATTGTGACAGGCACCTGTAGTCCCAGCTACTTAGGAGGCTGAGGCAAGAGAAAATCTCTTAAGCCCAAGAGTTTGAGGTTGCTGTGAGCTGTGATGCCACTACCAAGGATGATGTAGTGAGACTCTGTCTCAAATTAAAAAAAAAAAATTATAATGATTTCCCAGTATTGGTTTCCAAATCAGTGTGACTTTTCAGCCCAATTCAGGAATTGGAGCATGGGAAGATTTATAGCCAGAGGTGACTGCGGTTCCTTGGATGAGAGGAAACTCACAGAGGACTTGAGACAGATGACCAGAGGTCACCTTCAGCCTCTGTCACTTGCTAGATGATTTAGAGCAAATAACTTCTCCAGGGACCCCACTGACTGTGTCTGTAGCAGGAAGGAATTAAACTAGAGGCCCTGGGCGGCACCAGTGGCTCAGTGGGTGGGACACTGGCCCCATATACCGAGGGTGGTGGGTTCAAACCCGGCCCCGGCCAAATTGCAACAAAAAAATAGCCAGGCGTTGTGGCAGGTGCCTGTAGTCCCAGCTACTCTGGAGGCTGAAGCAAAAGAATGGCCTCAGCTCAGGAGTTGGAGGTTGCTGTGAGCTGTGTGATGCCATGGCACTCTACCAAGGGCAATAAAGTGAGACTCTGTCTCTACCAAAAAAAAAAAAAAAAATTTAAACTAGAGGTCCTCTGAACTGTGTGTCAGAGGCACTTCCCTGTATCATCCTTTCCCCGGGAGTAATACTCTGGTGTCATTGACCTACTTGTCATTCCCCAAACACATGATTTTGCCTCTGTGCCTTTGTAGATGTTTGTGTGCTCGTGAGATGTTGCCCTAACCAACTCCTCATCATTCGTCAGGGCCCTACTCAAAAGTACCTTCTTCCTCAACCTCAGACAGAGGGCATCAGAACCTACACTTGGGGTCAGGCTGTGCTGTGGCTGGATCTTCTGTGCCCACCAGTCCATGAGTCACTTGAAGGCAGATCTAGGTATGATTTGGCTCATGCCCTAGAACTTGACTTATGATCTGGCATAAAATGAATGCTCAGCCAATATTTGAATGAATTAGTAAATGACCCCTTTACAGAGACAGAAGGTGGCTGAGAAATTGAGAGAAAGGGAAAAATCCGAAGGAATTATTTCGTCCTCCCTTCCTCTTCCCTCCCTCCCCTCCTCTTTCCTTCCTCCTTCCCCCTCTTTCTCCTTCCCTCCTTCCACCCTCCTTTCTTCCTCCTTCATCCCTCCCTCCCTCTTCCATCTCTCATCTCCCATAGACTTTCCAAGCAGAAGAGACTTTGAGACCAATGTCAGTACCTTTGGAGGCAAAACAACTGCCTCATGGGATGGGATTGGGCTGTCTGGGCTAGATAAGATGGGAGGTGGCCAGATCTCCTGATCTGCCTCCACCTCACGAGGCTGTGCAGCCTCTCCTGGTTCTCCAAAGAGTCAGTCAGAGGTACTGTTTACGTGCTAAAACCTGTTTTTCTCTGAACTTCCTGCAAATTGGACTGAATGTGCTAAATACATAATGAATCTGCTAAACTCTTAATGCACTTGCAGTACTTATTGATTTCCTTGTTGATTACATATAATTTGCTGAACTGATTTGGCTGTGTGACTCGAAAGGTATTTGGGAAAAATATCTCTGTAATTTGTCACTCAACTCACCCTGGACTTTGAAATGAATACAGAACGTACATTTTTAAAAAAGTTCCAGGGTTGTGGTCCAGATTATCTTCAATGGGTGGCACCACATTCAGTGCAGCAACATTTTTTACTGCGTTCCAATCCATCCACTGGTCTTGTTGGTTCTACCCCTGGTTCCACTTGGAACACATTATTTTCTTCCCATGTTTATTCCACCAACTGAGAGACTGCGGCATCCTCTCATTTGGGCTCTATAATAGCTTCTCAAATGCAATGTGCCAGGGCCCGTGGGAGGCCCGGGGTTTTGTGGGTGAACAGGAGTGTGTTTTGACCTGGGGGTGCTCACAGTCTCATCAGGAGAAGGGCAGTGGTAGATAGACAAGCATGCAACTGCTTACAAGTCAGAACAGGAGCACTGGGAGGAGTAGTTCAATTCAATGGTGAAGGCTGAAGAAGTCTTCAGGGGGAATTTGGCCTTTGAGATGGCAGGCCAGGCACAGAAGGTGTCTGTTGCCCTCGTCTGCCCAGCTGACCTTTGCCCTTCTTTGTTAATAGCACAAAGGTTTTCTTAGAGAACTTCCCTGCCCCTCGCCCATCCTATGAGGCTCTGGTGGAATCAGGTATGCACTCCCCACCCCATAGCCAAGACGTGTGTCCTTCAGACCTCACTGGGGCACAGCATCTTACAAGGACAGAAGACAGTTGGAGCTGAGACATCCCAAGACTGTCCTGGAACTTCTACTGCCAAGACTCATGCCGTACCTGGATTCTTTCCTTTTGGAATCTCAGCCAAGAGTCGTTTTCAGGGTCTGCGAGATGCTCCATAGCCAAGGTGGGTTTCTGTTGCTCATAATCCAAACCCCCTAAGTGGTAACGTTGAGGACGGAAGCACCTTTCTCTCCACTACCCCTGAAGAAGAATCAATCCTTTCTCCCTGGCAAGACCACGACCCCCAGCCATTTCTCTGTCAGGGCCACATGTCCATGACTCCTGTTTTCTATCTCCGTCCCTGAGTTTCCCACTGAGCTCTCACCTTGTATACCCAGCTTCCCCACCACTGCAGCCACTCAGATGGCCACTTCACACCCAAACCACTCCCCGCCCCATCAGACAACCACTTTATACCCCATCTTAGTAAATGACACCACCATGCAGCCTTCAGTTCAACTGGGTTGTCATCTGTCTATTTGCTCCCTGCTCAGTCCCATCCATCTGCCTGTCCTGTTGGTTATACTCCTAGTTCCATTTGTAACCCATCCTTTTCTTCCTATGTTGATTCTACTAACTGAGAGACCGAGCCATCCTCTCACTTGGGATCTACAATAGCTTCTTAAATCCAGTCTTGGGCTCCATTCCTCTGTATACTCCTCTACATAGAACCCTTCCAAAGTACCCATGTGTGTGAGATACAGTTTAAATTTTCCACTGTGGCCTGAACATCTTGCTCCATGTGGCCTCTTTCAGCTTCTCTATCTTCATTTCCTAACCCTTTTCCTGTGTTCAACCCACAGCTCAATGGTCTCCCCATTCCCGGAGTCCATGGAGCCCATGAGGGACTTTCTTTGTACTGGCAGGTCCACCTACCTGGGGTTTTCTTCTTACAAAGGTTCTTATATCTGGCAGGAGTAGACCCCATTGCTGTAGCAGTCATAACCAGCAGTCCTGGTTTCCAGGATAAATGAGCCCCAGAACTCTACCACTGGCATTAGACCAGACAAGCTCACACAGTAAATTAGGCAAACAAGCTTATTACTCGCAAATGGGCATCAAGAATAAACCAAAGCCAAGGATTCATGATGAGCCAGTTTTCTAAGGCTCAGGAAAACTCAAGACTTTTAGGGCAGAGGGATTGTCACCTGTGCATGCCCCACTTTACACCGCAGCTCGGGAACTCCCAAAGCACTTCACCCTCGGTTTATACACCCAGGTGCCACTGGGTTCTCTGAGCTTAAGTGTTACAGGATAACCTGTTTTAGGAGAACTGAAGTCACAGCCCAGTTCGTTCTGGATGTTTCCTCCTCATCTCAGGATTTTGCTTTCTCCATATATCTGCTCCAGAATTGCAAGCGAGGTGGTGGGAGGAGATAAGAACTGAATTTGCCAAGCTCACTGGGGGATGTGTCCTCCTATACTTCTCCCTCATCT
Organism: Galagoides demidoff; assembly: GCA_963574575.1. NCBI lineage: Eukaryota > Metazoa > Chordata > Mammalia > Primates > Galagidae > Galagoides > Galagoides demidoff. Next base: position 20,593 of record CAUYQV010134256.1, on the reverse strand, counting down.
CTTCTTTGTGAATCCTTCTCACCACTCTGGATTAGGGGCTCAACTAAGGTCATCTCCTTGGTGAAGCCCACCTCGATCATTCTGGTACCTCTGCCACCCTCTTTCCAGCAACTCTCTCACTTTATCCTGTTTTATTTTCCTCTGAGGACATCTTGCCCTCAGATGTCATTGTGTTTATCTGTTCCTTGTCTGACATCTGTCTCCCATTAGAATGAGCAGAGCAAGGTCTTATCTGTTTGTCCACTGCTATATCACTGTCACCTTGAATAAAATTTATGAAAAAATTTGTGCAAGAATTTCTTTTATGCAAATGAATGAGTGAATGAATGGACAAATGAGTGAATGACACATATCTCAGTGTTTTGCATTTGCTGGATTATTTTATGCAACCATCTTTCCTACTAGACTGAACTCCTTTAAGACAATGATTGGTTGTTCTTAAAATTTCAGTATTCTTAGCACACAGCTGATGGCCAACACATAGCAGGTGTTTGCTGAACGCGTGTTAAAAGGATGCAGGAATCAATAGCATTTGTGGTAAGTGGAATAGCATAAGGAAAAAAAAAATGGAAGCTTAAATTATGTTAAACAAATGTACACATTCCATTTTTTTTTTTTTGAGACAGGAGCCTCAAGCTATCCCCCTGGGTAGAGTGCTATGACATCACAGCTCATAGCAACCTCCAACTCCTGGGCTCAAGCGAGTCTCCTGACTCAGCCTCCTGAGTAGCTGGGACCACAGGCGCCTGCCACAACGCCCAGCTATTTTTTGGTTGCAGCCGTCATTGTTGTTTAGTGGGCCCGGGCTGGATTCGAGCCCACTGCCCTGGGTGTACGTGGCTGGTGCCTTAGCCACTTGAGCCACAGGCACCAAGCCTACACATTCCATTCCTGAGGAAGCACTGATCACAACTCTTTTTGTGGTACTAAGATTACATGCAAACAGGCACAGACAGTATTGCAGGGAATGATTGAGGCCAACAGAGTTCCAGATGATTAAGTTCTTACAATAAACCTTCACCTCCTACCCAAAGCAACACAACAGAAATTACTTACAAGGATCAGAATCCTTAGAGAAAAAAATGAAAGTCAAGATTTTCTAAAACAAAAAAAAAAAAAAGAGAGAGAGAGAGAAATGGTAGGAGGGGAAGTTGAGGACTCTGATAAAAGTCTAGACATTTTAAGATGCAGGGATAAAGGAACTCCACATTCTTCTAGATTCAAGGTTCTCAAAGTTTTGCAAGCATTAGAACAACCTGGAAATCTGGATGAAGGGTCAGATCCCGATGTAGGGTCAGGTCCCCAGGCTCATCCCCAGACATTTTGGTTCTATAGTCCAGGGTGAAGTTTCTATCTCTGAATCTACAGTTTAACAATCACCTTTTGGAGATTCTGATATAGGAGGTTGTTGACCCCAGACCATAGGATCCATGAGCTGAACTAAACCCTATTTGATGCCTTGAGTTCTCTTTGTTTCATCCCTTCTGAAGGCTTTTTGTCCTCCCTGTGATGCTCATAGTGATGGGAACTCACTGTCTTTGGACACCTAAGACTGTTAGAAAGTTTTTTTTTCCTATGGGGGAAGGGGCTGCAGGGAACAGAATTTGAGGCATTAGGTATAGCACATACAAATGATTCTAAGAAAGAAAACTATCGGTTTGTTGCTGAAGGATGAGCGATATGAAGCAGCTTGGGCATTAGATGAGAGGAAGATATGAGGAGACTAGAAACTGAAAGTGCTTGAAGCTGGATCAGGGAGACCTTGGATGCCAGTTTGGACATAGCTGCTGGACACTGGGGACTTGTTGAAGAGTTTTCAGCGGAAAACATCTTACTAAACAAGTTAGGTATAATAAGATTATTGTTTGGGGAGCCGGGTACGGTAGCTCACACCTATAATTCCAGCACTTTGGGAAGCAGGTAGATTACTTGAGCTCACGAGTTTGAGACCAGCCTGAGCCAGAGCAAGACCTCATGTTTGAAATTAGCCAGATGTTGTGCCAGATGCCTGTAGTCCCCATTAATCGGGAGGCTCAGGCCAGAGAATCACTTGATCCCAAGAGTTGGAGGCTGCTGTGAGCTATGATGCCTCGGTCCTGCTCAAAGTGGGACTTTGTCTGAAAAAAAAAAAAGAAAAAGAAAAATATTACTGTTTGCTGGGGTTTGATCCAGGATGTAGTTCCTTTCTCTTCCATTCCCTGCTTCCTCAGCATCTTTGACTGCCTTACCAGGCTTCATGTCACAAAATAGCTGCAGCAGCTCCAGCCCCTTCACTTTTCTTTCTTATTCTTCTCCAGGTGGGAGGGCCATATGATCGTTTTTCAATTCACAGGAAAGGTCAAAGGGTATTCTTAGGGCTTAGTGGTTTGATAAGCTTTTGGAGAGGAAAAAATTAAACCTGCTTATCAATGGTAGGAAATATCCGGACTTAATAAATGTTAAAGTACTGCCAGTCAGGTGAGAGGTGAAGTATCCTTGAGTTGATACTAAGGATACTTAGGGTATCCTTTAGTTGATACATTTACTTTACTTGTGTCAGTTTCCTATCTCTGGCTCAATTCCCATGATTAAGGGAATATGAAATTTGGTTGATTAGGCTTCAGTTATATTTCTATGGAAGCAAAGCTAGAGTCAACTGTACAGGAAACAAAGGGACTGACAGTGAAGGATGGCTGCTCAGTCCCACAGAAGATTTGATGAGTCAATGATGGCTGCTCAGTCCCACAGAAGATTTGATGAGTCAATTTAGAATTTTTTTTTCTACAATTAATATGTGTGGGTTTTCTGAGGTTCCACCAGCTCCTTGCTTTAAGTCATTCTCTTCTCTGGCAGTCTTTTTGTATTTTTATTATCAGTTAATATGAGGGTGCATATGATTAGGTTACATTATCTGGATTTGTAAGGTAAAATCCAAAGTCTGAGTTGTAGTTGAGCCCTTCACCCAGCAAGTGTTCCACATTGTACCTGAGAAGTGGGAACTAATCAAGCCTCCCTGCTTCTCCCTTGAATTGTGTTTTTCTCTCCTGTGGGTATGTGGTTGTTGGCTTACTATTTTCAGAGTAGTACTGAGTACATGGGAAACTTGCTTTTCCATTCTTGAGATATTTTACTTAGGGAAATGTATTCCAAATGTATCTTGGTAAATACAAAAGATGCAAAGTCTCCATCCTTCTTTATGGCTGAATAATATTCCATGGTATACATATACCACAGTTTATCAATCCATTCATGGGTTGATGGGCACTTGGTTGTTTCCACATCTTTTGCAATTTAGAATTATGTACTCAATATCTGCAGAGAATTGATCTGTTCTTAGATGTTCGTGTTAGGTAAGGCAGGGATGGAAGAGACTTCTGTGGCAGGGGGATCCAGGTGCCAAGGAAGGTACAGATTAAGACAGTGGAGTAGCAGAAGAGGAATGTTTTGGAGACAGAATGCATGATGCTTAGAAGGTCAAATCTTCACTCAGGCATTTATTTCCTGGGTGTCCCTGGGCATGTGCTCACTCTGAGAGCCTCATTCTTCACCTGTAAAGTAGTATGTGAAATGTTTCCTTCAGAAAGCTTTTGCAGGAAATTGATGAATTTAAGCACAGTCCCAAGCACTTAATAACTGATCAGTAAAAAGTTCCTCCTGATTGTAGGACATCATTGATTATAAATGAACCATTGGTTTGATAAGCTTTTGGAGAGGAAAAAATTAAACCTGCTATATCAACGGTAGGAAATATCTGGACTTAAGCAATGTTAAAATATTGCCAGTCAGGCAAGAAGTGAAGTATCTTTGAGTTGAAGAAATGAATGAATGATAATGACGATGATTTGGAGGCAGGGGTCAGTTGGTAAGCACAGACTTTGAATAGATAGAACCGCACATACACACCAGTTCCAGCATTCACTAGCTACCCAGTGTTGAGATATGCAAACCACAAAAGTGACTCATTAGTGATGGCTTTCAGTCCTTTTCCTTCTGTGCCTCAGTTTCCCTTCTGACTCTCTGGTCCCATGATACCATGTACTAGATTTCACACACACACAAAAGTCATTCTTTCTGCCCCCTGAAAACAACTCCTTACCATATTTTTCCCTGTGGATTCCCTTCCATCCTATTTTTCTATGTAATAAGGTTTTGTTCTTGCTGCTGTTGTAATCATCCTGTAATTTTGATTTTGTATCCTGTTTCCCTCCTGGTGATTACCAGCTCTCCCTAAATAGAATTTTAATGACCATAAGATATTGCATCATGTATTCAGAATTGGTTTACTTAATCATACTCTATTTTTGAACACTAGGTAGCTTCCAAATTTTCACCAGGGGTTTATAATAGAGTGATGAAAATTTTTCTGGGAAAATTTGTTTCATATCTCTAATAACAGCCAGAGGAAACAATCTTGGATGTAGGAATATTAGGACAAAGGTTGGAACATGTTTAAGTCCTTGGTTGCCTATGAACTTTTCAAGACCATTTTAGCACCCTGTAATATTGGAGATACTTGTCGGTCCTGCTATAAATGCTTAGAATGTGGGCTGAGCAAAGTGGCTCACACTTGTAATCCTAGCACACTGGGAGGCCAAGGTGGGTCGATTGCTTGAGCTCAGGAGTTTGAGACCAGCCTAAGCCAGAGAGAGACACCACCCCTCTCTAAAAAAAAAAAAAATAGCCAGGCATTATGGCAGGTGCCTACATGTAGTCCCAGCTACTAGGGAGGCTGGGGCAAGAGGCTCACTTGAGCCCAAGAATTTGAGGTTGCTGTAAACTATGACGCCATGACACTCTACCAAGTGTGACAAAGAGAGACTCTGTCTCAAAAAAAAAGAAAACACACACACAGAAAAACAAATGCTTAGAATGTGCACAAATTCACTTGCACAAACATGCATGCACTGACGCCTTTAGCATTTGCCGTGAGTCACTAGGACTAGGATGAGTGGGTCTTTGTAACTAGGGAAACTACCCCTCAAAAACATGCCACCCCCAGCTCCCTCTTAAGAATCCAAGGAGGAGGCTTAAACAGGAGCAGATTGGAAGTGAAGATGCCTTTTGTCTTTCAAAGTCTGGCTCAGACACTAGATTTTAGCTTTAACCATATGCTTTCCTCTTAAATAAAAAGTGGTTCCTGAGCTTGACCTCTTGTCTCCTCCTTCTGCAAAGAGCGAAGTCCCCCTGGGCAGTTTCCTTCCTTCTGGCTTCACTGCCCATTTCCTGCCTAAGCCTCTTAAACTTCTGGGGGGTGCCCTCCTCAGGACTATTTGCCCCTGGAATTCCTTTCAGAAGGTGCAAGGAAATACACTGGAATATGAGAATAAATATTAAAAGTTCTCACATTTTTAAAAACTTTTTTTGTGAAAAATAATACACATGCAGAAAAGTATATGCAATACTAAAATACCTCTCAATGAATTCTTCTAAAATGAACATCTATGGAACCACCATGCAGGTCAAGAAATAAAAAATACCAACTGTTTCAGAGGCCTCCAACATTCCTCTCTTAATTACAACTCTCTCCAGCCTGTTAAAGGTAATCATGGTCCTGACTTTTTGTTTCAAATTAATGTGAGGGTCCACATTTTTAGGTTACATTGTTTTCACTTTCAAGGTGAAGCTCCAGTTGTATTAGAGTCCCTCCCCCCGGGTCTGCTGAACACTCTAGCACTGTGCACAGTAGGTGAGATCCCGCCAAATGCCCTCCCTCCTCCTGCCAATCATGCTCCTCCCTCCATGGTCCTGATTTTTATGGTCATAACTTTGTTAATTTTCTTTATGGGTTGTTACCTAAGTATGTACCTCTGAACACTATAGTTTCGTTTTCTCTGGTTTTGAGTTTTCTACAAATTAAATGCAAAATATCTGACTTCTTTAACTCAAAATACATTTTTAAGATTCATCTATTTTGTTGTGTAACATTTTCACTGCTGAGTATCACTCCATTGTATGAATATATCATAATGTATATAATCATCCTGCCAGGGGTCTGCAGGCTATGGCCAGTGGGCCAATCCAACCTAATGCCTAATTTTTTGTAAATGGTTTTATTACAACACAGGGAGATTAAGCACCAACTTGGCACACAAGATGGCTCCCTCTGGCTCAAAAGTTGAAAGCGGAGCTCAGAGGCCAGCAGGGCAGGGGAGCAGTTGTGCTCTCTCTGTCCTCAGAAAGTGTTGCAGAACTTGTGTTCTGCTACCAAATCAAAGAACAGTTCTTGAAAACAACAGTTCCTGCAGTTGAAATTCCCTTACTGAACACTTGGTGTCAACAGATGGCCTATCTAGAACCAGCCAATTAAGAGAGACTGGTGACTTGGAGCTTAAAGGCCATCCCACCAAGTCTCTGTTCTTCACTAATCTCCCTGCCCCCCTGCCCCACCAGTTTTGCCTTTATAATCTCCTCAGCCCCTCCAGGGTGCGCTTCATTTTACCCTAAAGGCTACTCCCCAACCTGTAGATTACTTTTAGAAAATAAGGTTCTCCTTTCACCTCCACGGATTAACAAGTGTGCCTGTTCTTGTGTGTGTACGTTCTCCATGGCTGCTTTCACTGAATTGAGTAGTTAAGGCAGAGACTGTTGGACCCTCAAAGCCTAAATATTTCTATTTGGCCTTTGGCAGAAAAGTTTGTCAACCACTGTATTCTATAGTTGATGGCCGATTGGAATGCTTTCCACTTTGGGGTTATCATAATCAATTTCTTTTCTGCACCTGTCAATATTTTTCTCTTGTGTAGTTGCTCAAGATCATCTAGGCTGTGTAACTAATGGAGTTTGCACTTCCTAAGTGGTTGGACTAATGCATGCTCCCCAGCTGTGCGGAGAGGTTCTCCGACTTTCTATCTTCCCAACAGTTCTGTTTTATAGTCAGACTTTTCCATTTGTGCCAGTCTGACAGGTATGGAGCAGTAGCTTACCTCAGTTTGCACCTTTCTAATAACTAACAACATGAGTGGAGTTTTTCATTCGTGTTTTGGCATTTGATGCTTCGTCTTCCAGCAAAGTTCCTTGTTCTTTTTGTCCGTTTTTAATTTGGCTATTTGTCTTTTTATTCTTCATTTTTAGACATTCTTTATCAATCTCTTATCTATTACGTATATTGCAAATATCTTCTCCAAGGAGAGATATTTGACTAATTATTTGACTAATTATTTCCCTTGGTGGTTAGACATTTTTACTCAGAAGTTTTAAATTTTGATCAAGTAACTCCTTTCCCCTGTAATTTGTGCTTTTTCTAACCATTCAAAAAATATCTTCCTATCCAAATATTAAAAAATAGTTTTCTGTAATGTCTTTCTAAAATTTCTTCTGCTGGATTCACTACATATAAGAATACACACACACAGTAGAACCTCTGTGAGTTGACCATCCAAAGGACTGTAATAAGCTGGTCAACATATGGAGGTGGTCAACATAGGGAACTAGGCCTACTATGCTGATCTGTAAATGTGATTCATGTCCAGATTGTGAAAATTAGGTCAATGTAGGTAGGTGGTCAACTGTGGAGGTTCTACTATATGTAGCATTTCTGTCTCTGGACAGCTGGCAAATGCCAAAATGGGGTCAGATCAAGCCCTGCCTGCCACCCTCCAGAACACTGGTTTTGGAGTCCTCCTATGGCCACAAGTTTACTTCCTTCTCAACAGACCAGAGACAGAGCACTGTGTTCAATGCCACTCTTTAGCAAGAAGAATTTGAAACTCAAGAGAGGGAAAGTAGAGGCCTGCCTAGAGCTCTGGGTCACCCGGACAGTGGAAAGCCTCCACTTCCCCTCCTGCCTGTATTTTCTGGGGGTGGGGGTGGTGCCCCAGTGTCCCAGCTTACTCCAGGTCTTGAGAACACTGGCCTCTCGGCTCCCTGGACTTGGCTACAGATAATTGTTAGGTGCACAGCTTTCTAAAAGTCGTCTTTTTTTCTAGGAAGTTCTAGCCCTGCCTTCCTATTTGCCTGTTCCATGGCAAGGTGTTTGCCAAGCTTCCAGAAAGTGCTCCACTGGTCTTCATGACTTCCCTGGGAGAAGGGTGGCTACCAGGGACTCAGGTCTGGTAGACACTATGCCTAGGACACACAGAAATGTATCAGATGTGTCTATTTTTTCCTTTCTTTTTCTCCTCCCCCTCCCCCTCCTTCTTCTTCTCCTGTTTTTTTTTTTTTTTAAGACAGAGTTGCCATCTGTTGCCTAGAATGCAGTGGTGTCATTGTAGCTCACCACAACCTCAAACTCCTGGGCTCAAGTGATTCTCTTGCCTCTGCCTTCCAAGTAGCGGGGACTAAAGGTGTGCACGACCATGCCTGGCTAATTGTCTATTTTTACTAGCGACGAGAGAGGATACCTGGGAAACATGAAGTCTGGAAGAACAAAAGGTTTCTCACAGAAGCCCAAGGACACACCTGCAAGGTCCTCCCCATGATAATCCAGACCTTAAGAATTTGTAAAGCTTAGCTGCCTGGGTCTTTGAAACTCATGCTTGCTGTTTGCTTCTGCTTCTGTAAACCCTGCACATGATTGGACACCTCCAATGAGAGGTAATATGGTAATTCCTTTGTCCAATAAAAGGACAGGGACAGAACTGATGGGGAACTTGGCCACTTTGGATTCTAGTCTGCTGCGGCTCTGCTAAAATAAAACCCCTTCTTCTATCACCAGTGTTTGGGTGACTCTCTCTGCTTTCTCTCCACCAGGCCTGGATTTCTACGACAGAGATAGGGTCTTACTCTTGCTCAGGCTGGTCTCAAACTCCTGAACTCAAGCAATGCTCCTGCCTTGGCCTCTCAGAATAATAGGATTACAGGTGTGAGCCACTGTGCCTGGGCTCAGATGTGTTTCTTGACGTGGACACCTTGTATCTAGGGTTATGATTTGTGATGCAACACCAAGTCTACAAGTGGCTGGGCCCCCTTAGGGAGTTGCCTTTGATTATGGGAGCTAAATTTAAAATTTCCTATGGAAAGCCAATATTCAGGTATTCCCCTCAAACCACAAAAATGCACACCCCCACCAACTTGGACACGTCATCCTGGAAGGAAAGAAGCTATCATATGACCCCTGTATGCATCATCTCACCAAATTCCCACAAATAGTCCCATTCTACAGATTAGGAAACAGAACCTTCAGGGCTAGGGGAAGTAACTTGATCAAAAGGGCACGTCCCTGCTATGTGGCAGAGGCAGGATGACTCATTTATCACTTGACACACACTGAGATCCTGCTATGTGCCAGGCCCTGTGCTACATCCCGGTTTTGGAAGCTTACATGCTACATGTGGAGAGCAGAGAGTGGTGAGAAGGTGAGTGCCAGCTGTGGAAGTGAAGGCGGCAGACAGGGCAAAGAGCCAGGGAGGAAGCAAAGGAGCCACTGCAGAGATACTGGGCAAGGTGGCCTCTCAGAGGAGGGGACATTGCTGCTAAGACCTGAGTGGGGAGTGGGGAGGGGACGTCGATGAGAGATCTGTGGGAATACTGACCCTGGCCCCTGAGATGGGGACAAGCTTGGCAGCCTGAGGACCAGAGAGAAGCCCAGTGTGCCTGGGGCACAGCAGTGAGGGAGCAGCAGGATGAGGCCCTGAGGGGATGTTGAGGCAGGCAGGGGATAAATTGCACAGGACCCTCCAGGCCTCAGAAGACTGAGTTTGATTCCCAGTGCTGGAGTGCTTTATATAGAGGAAGGACACCTTGTGAGTAACATTCCACCACTCTGGGGGCCATGTGGGGCCAGGGAGGGAGCAGCGAGCCCAGCTGATGGCTATGGCTGCAGTGCAGGGAAGGCAGCTTGGATTAGGGAGGGACAGTGGAAGAACAGGCAGGCAGAGCAGGAGAGCCTCTGCAGCTCCCAGGGATCTTTTTGTTAAATTGATATACAAATTACATTCCATAAAGTTCGCCCTTTTTGAAGTGACTGCTTCAGTATAACTCAGTGTGCAATACATCCTCTGTAAGAGTACAGTTAGCTTGGGCGGTGCCTATGGCTCAAAGGAGTAGGGCGCTGGCCCCATATGCTGGAGGTGGAGGGTTCAAATCCACCCCTGGCCAAAATAAAAAAAAAAAATTAAAAAACAAATAAATTGGCTCCGTGCCTATGGCTCAAGTGGCTAAGGCACCAGCCACATACACCTAAGGTGACGGGTTCGAATCCAGCCCAGGCCCACCAAACAACAATGACAGCTGCAACTAAAAAATAGCCAGGCGTTGTGACGGATGCCTGTGGTCCCAGCTACTTGGGAGGCTGAGGCAGGAGACTCGCTTGAGCCCAGGAGTTGGAGGTTGCTATGAGCTGTGATGCCACAGCACTCTATCACCCAGGGGAATAGCTTGAGGCTCTGTCTCAAAAAAAAACCCAAATAAATTAATTAAGAGATATATATATATATATATCCATATATATATGGAGAGAGAGAGAGAGAGAGAAAGAACAGTTAGCAGAGCAAGCATCACTGCTATCAAATCCTAGAATTTTTCTTCATCCCCCACAGAAACCTTTTTTTTTTTTTTTCTGAGACAGAGCCTCAAGCTACCCCCCTGGGTAGAGTGCCTTGGCATCACAACTCACAGCAACCTCCAACTCCTGGGCTCAAGCAAGTCTTCTGCCTCAGCCTCCCAAGTAGCTGGGACCATAGGTGCCTGCCACAACACCTGGCTATTTTTTTTTGGTTGTAGCCATTATTGTTGTTTGGCGGGCCGGGGCTGGATTTGAACCCGCCACCTTAGGTGTATGTGGCTGGCGCCTTAGCCACTTGAGCCACAGGCACCAAGCCCCCACAGAAACCTTATACCTATTAGGAATCACTCTCCATCCCCTCCTTTCCCTACCTGCTGATAACCACTAATCTCACCTGATTTTTCTGTTATGGACATTTCATATATATGAAATTACACAGTATATGGCCTTTGACATAGCCCAGTGCTCTCAGTTCATCCACGTTGCAGCACAAATCAGAACATAGTTTCTCTCTATTGTCAAATAACATTCCTCTGCATGGATATCCTATGCCATGTTTTGTTTATCCACTCATCAGCTGATGGACATTTGGGTTGTTGCCACTTCTTCACTTAAATTATGAATAATGTTGCTGTAAACCTTTGGGTTCAAGTTCCTATGTGGACATGGGCTTTCTTTTTTCCATTCTGGTGAAAAATGTTTATTAAGGAACCACCTGTGTCAGTTTGGCTCTCATAGAACAGGCTTACGGCACAAGCTGCATACACCAAAGTTGGCGGGTTCAAACCCAGCCTGGGCCAGCTAAAACAACAATGACAATGACAACAAAAAATAACCAGGTGTTGCGGCAGGTGCCTGTAGTCCCAGCTACTTGGGAGGCTGAGGAAAGAGAATTGTTTAAGCCCAAGAGCTGGAGGTTGCTGTGAGCTGTGACGCCACTCACTCTACCGAGGGCAACATAGTGGGACTCTCTCAAAAAAAAAAAAAAATGGAACCACCTGTCACAAATGACCAATAAGTAATCCAATGAAAATAATCGTTATCACAGAAAACAAAAGCTTCAAGGAAAAGACTTTATACACTTAATTGTGATCATGATTCTATCGTCCCTTAACAAAACCTGAAAATCGACAATGATAATCTCCCTCCTAAAAGTTATTTTTCATCATAGAATAATATTTTGAGACATAGTGCTTTCAGAACAAAAGTTAAGATATTATTTTTACTGCTATGACATTTAGGTGTATTCGTGGGGGTATTGTAGGCGATGTTCTGATGGTATAGCAAAAATACCTTTGTTTTTTTGATGCCCAAAGTCCAGAATGTGCTATTTTATATTTGAAAAATTGAATGTCAAAGATTATTGCTATATTTAGAATAATTTGCTTTTCTTGCAGACTGCTTTACTGATCAGGATTCCAAGATAATAATAATATCTATTTTTAAATAGAATGGTTACTATATGCTAAATGCCTTAATGGAGATTATCTCATTTAATGCTCACAGCAGACTAAGAAGTTGGGGATTATCATTATCCTTGTTTCTCACAGAGGACACGTGTTTTCAGTTCTCCTGGGTAGATTCCAAAGAGTGAATTGGTGGGTCATGTGATAACTCTATAATTAACTTTTTGAGGAACTGCCAGACCATTTTCCAAATCAGCTGCCCCGTTTTACATTCCCACCAGCAGTGATGAGGGTTCCAAGCTTTGGCATCCTTTTCAACACTCTTTATTGTCCATCTTTTTTTGTTCTACTCACCCTAGTGGGTGTGAAGTGGTATCTCATTGCAATTTAGATTTCCATTTCTCTTATGACTAATGGTGTTGAGCATCTTTTGGTGGTCATTTGCATGTCATCTTTTGGAGACATGTCTATTTAAGTCCCTTGCCCATTGTTTAATTAAGTTATTTGGCTTTAACTATTCAATCGTAAGAGTTCTTTACATATTCAAGATACAAGCCTTCTATCAGATATATGACTGGCAAATATTTTCTCTCATTCTGTGGGATTTTTCACTTTCTTGATAATGTCCTTTGGCTCACCAAAGTTCATCATTTTGATGAAGTCTAATTTATCTACTTTTGTTGTTTTTGCTTGTGCCTTTGGTGCCATATGTAAGAAATTATTGCTAATCCAAGATAATAAACGTTTACTGTTATGTTTTTCCTAAGAGTTTTATTTTTGTAGCTAATTTTTGAGCTTATTTTTATAGACGATGTGAGTTGGATATCTAGTTGTCCCAGCACAGTTTGTTGATGATTTTTCTTTCCTTATCTTGCGTGGTTCCTGAGAGGACTGAATGAGAAGCAAGAGGGGACAGTTGGGCACAGTTGGGGACTTTCCGACGCTACCCCATCTCATGAAGCTCCATCTGGGCCTGGGCCCTCCATGTCACCTCTAATTTCTAGTGAGATAGGCTCCGAATTCAATAGGAAGTTCCTTGCTCCCTCAGGGCCCTAGAATGATGTCCCCAGAACCTGGGATAGAGAAATCAGATGAGTCCAACAGCTTCACTGTATTGGGAAGCATGGGAAGATTGGAGAAACGTGACTTGGCCAAGGTCACTCAGCCAGTTGGCTATAGCTGGGTCAGGGCAACCTCAATACCACTCTGGCTGTGATCTGTAGGCAACCACAGAAACAGCTCTGCCTCCCCTGAGAACCAGAGTGTCCCCAGTACACTGGGCTACCTCTGAGGACTTGGGGGAAGAGGTGAAGGGGAATGAGCTGTTTCTTTGGCAAAGACTTAGCAAGAAATAGAATAATTGACACTTTTCCTTTTAGACTGAGCCTAATTGCAACATGAAAAATAATTACAGCTTTTAAAAATGCACATTTTTAAGTCCTCTCTCTCTCTCTAGAAGGTGTCTTCCCTCCTAAGGCTGTCTGCCCTGCACCACCCACAGTCCTCTGCACTGCAGGTGCTGGGCCTTCTTGACAGTTCCAGGGAGGGAAAGATCCCTGCAGTTGGTGGTATCACAGGTTTCAAGTAAGAGGGGGTAAGAGGATTGGCCTTAAATAGGTTGAGGCTGTCCTTAACAGAAGGACACAGGAACAGGAGAAGGCATGCCGCTGGGGAGAACAGCAGGGGAGAAGGGAGAAATGGCTCCTCCAGTGACTTCTCTAGTCTGAGATTCAGTTTCCTCTTCTGCAAGACAGGTATGACTGTTGAAATACTTTTGTCTGCAAGTAACAGAATACTCAGCAATGGTGCCCTAACCACTGGGGTTTATTACCTCCTCACTTGACAAGAACTCTGAAGGTCAATGGTTCCAGGCCTTGTGCACTAGCTCTGCCTTGTCAGACTTCCAGATGGCCTTTCCAAGAACCTCTGACCTTCTCCTCCTGGCTACAACATCACAGTCTCAGTTCTGCAATCCAGGAGGCGGAAGACAGGCCACCAACTAGAAAACAAGCACAGACATGAATGCATTGTGTAATAAATGCCATGAAATGGGCAGAGAATAAATAGGGGTCCCACTCACATGAGGTATCAGAGAAGACGCTTCCACAAGCTCATGTTTAGGCTAAGATATGAAGAGAAGGAGTCAGATCCAGCCTGAGCAAGAGTGAGACCCTATCTCCACTAGAAATTTTTTTGAGACAGAGTCTTACTATGTCATCCTTGGTAGAGTGCCTTGGTGTCACAGCTCACAGCAACCTCAAACTCTTGGGCTTAAGTAATTCTCTTGCCTTAGCCTCCCAAGTAGCTGGGACTACAGATTCCCGCCACAATGCCGGGAGGGATTGGCAGGCCCAGGCAGGGTTCAAACCCACCAGTTCTAGTGTATGTGGCTGTTGCCAGAGCCGTTCAGCTGCAGGCACAGAGCCAAAACAGAAAAAATTAATTGGGCATTGTGGCAGGCACCTGTAGTCCCACCTACTCAGGAGGCTGAGGCAGGAGGATCACTTGAATCCAGAAATCTGAGGTTGCTGTGAGCTAGGCTGACTCCATGATGCTCTAACCTGGGCAATAGAGTAAGACTCTGTCTCAAACACAAAAAAAGTAATAAAAAAATAAGAAGGGGTCAGATATGAGAAGAGCTGGGGAAAGAGGGTTCCAGGCATTTAAAACAGCATGTGCAAGAGCTTAGTCCAGGAAGCACACAGCTTCTTACCTCTTTAGCTTGCAACAACTAAAGCAGGACGACTAAGGGCCATCGTGGACATAGCACAGACAGGTGTACACAAGCCTTGGGCAGATGTTCATTTCTGAATTGGTTATCCAGGAAGTCTGGAATGCACTGGCCTTGACTTCTAAACAACAACATTCTTAGAGTGTGATAAACATTCCAGCTGAGATCAAGGAATCTCTCAGAAGAGGGTCTCATGGAGACCCAAGTTCATGAGTCTCCTTACTTCTATTCTTGTCCTCCTATACTTTATGCTCCAAACAGAAACCCAAGGGAGATTATGAAAACATCAATGAGATGGTGTCATTCCTTTGCCCAAGAACCTCTGATGGATTCCCACTGCATAAGAACTAAACCCACAGCCCTTCCAAAGATGACTAATGAGACCCTGCACCATCAGATCCTTGCTGTTTCTCTGATCCCATCTCTCACCACCCTCTCCACTCACTCATTCCAGCCTTATGGATCCACCTGCTGCTCTTAGAATGTGCAGAGACACTCCCTTTGCACATATCATTCCCTCTGCTGGGAATCCTCTTCCTTACGTGTTCACGTGGCCCTCTCCTTACTTCATTCAGGTCTCCACTCCAATGTCACCTCCTCAGAGAGGCCTTGCCTGTGTCAATGCCATTGCTCTCTATCACCTTACCTTGGTGTATGACATGTTTATTTGCTGTTTATTGTCCCAGCTTCCTAAGGCAAAGGCTTTATCTTTTTTGTAGCTGTGTCTCCAATGCCTGCTCTATCTGGACAGTGCCTGGCACTCAGTGGGCACTAAATATTTACCTTTTTTTTTTCAGTTTTTGGCCCGGGCTGGGTTTGAACCCACCACCTCTGGTATATGGGGCCAGCACCTTACTTCTTTGAGCCACAGGTGCCAATAAATATTTATTAAGTGAATAAATAAAAGAACAGAGACCCAAGGTTGATACCATTCAACTGTTTGATAGTCCAGCTTATACTAGTGTCCATGGACAGTGACTTCAAGGGAAGGAATGGCATGGACAGAAAGATGATGGCCCTGGAAGGACCACAGTGATGTTGGGATGTCACCAAGGCATCTGACAGGCTGAAAATGTCCTGGAACATCAGTAGGAGGGCAGGATGGGATGGAGGCAGGGACTTGAGAGTCAACAGCACAGGGGTGGTGACACAGGTCATGAGACTTTACCCATGAGAGTATGTGAGGGGGAAAAATGCTGAGCACAGATGTGAGGGAAGGGAGGGGCCTTGTCTGTCCTGAGTGGATGTGTAGGGACAAGAAGAATGAGGAATGAAGTCTAAGCCAGAGCACTGGGAGATGAGGGAGGAGAGCCAGGGATGCCTAGTGGTCAGTGGCAGAGGTCATGGGGACATTGAGAAAGAGGCCTGAGCAACAACTCTGCTTTTAGGCACATCTAGAAAATAAGATCTGGAAATAGACATCTAAAATCAGTCATTGTTTCAAGAGTCCTTGGGAAAATAAACTAGCTTTTCAAAAATAGCTATAAGATTTAAAACTAAAAGCAGACAAGTTATTCCCAGTGCAGAAAAGACTGTTTCTAATCAAAGCAATCGTGTTTGGCATTTTTCCCAAGGTCCCAAACTGGGGGCCTCTGATTCCCGGAAGCCATGTATTAGTTGCCCTTTTTGTTTTATGTCTATTTTAGAACATTTTGGCTAAGAAAATAACAATAAAAATCTTTTTATTATGAATAATATCAAACATACAAAGCTCTATACCTCTATAAATGAGAACAGTAGAAATGGTAGAGCTCAATAATTATTAACATTCTGCTTTTTAATGCTTCTTTAATCCTTACCCCAAGCTTTTTTTGAGAGGGATCAAAATATTTTAAGTCAAACTCAAGACATTATATGATTCTACCTGCACAATAACACAAATTTCTGAAATATGAAGACTTTAAAAAAAATCATAACCTTAATTCCTTTTTCATGCTCAACAAAATATTACTCTGTTCAGTAATTTCTTCGGTCATATAATACTCCAGTTATGTTTAGCAGGACCCACACACTTCATTTGGTTGATATGTCTCCTAAATTTCTTCTAATCTATAATAGTTCTTTCTCCTCCTTCTTTTTTTTTCCTTTTAATAATGCTTTTAATTTGTTGAGAAAACTAGGTCATTTGTCCCATAGAACTTTGTGTATTCTGGGTTTAACTGATTGTCTCCTCCTGCTGTTTTGAACTTGCTTGTAGATCCTTGAATTGCTCTAAACTACTGAGAGCCAGGGACTTGACTAGTTTCAAGTTCATTGTTTTTTTGTTTTGCAAACATGACTCTGAGGTGATACTGTGTGCTTCTTACTGCTTTCTATTCAAAAGCCCATAAGGTGTATTCCACAGTTCTTAGAAGGATTAGCTCACATGTTGTCAACTGGTCTCAATGTGATAAAGTTCACTGTCAAAAACCATCAGTTATCGCTGTGTGGATTCTGCATTCTCAACTAGGGCAACAATGCCTCTAAAGAGCGGGTGATGGTACTTGGAGAAGAGTAAGAGAAAATCTTTTTCTTCTAATGCATAACACATAGATACACATAGAATACATAAACAGATATACAGTCTATCCGTGGTATCAAAATTTCATGGGGGGACTGTGGTTAGGAGAAAACAAGTCTAACTAGGCTCCCTAGGGGGCAATAATGAAATTGAGGTTGAGAAATGCTAGCATAGGAGGGGACATATCTACATTTTTAGTTTCCAAAGGGTCATGTGGTATATAACATTTGACTCCATTGTGGTTTGGGCTTGTCTGCTAAAGTCGAACTCAGTCCAAAACAATGGCCTCCCATAATTTTTGTTTAATAATTTCCCCATTTTCTCACCTAAGTGAGAAGGTGATAGAAATCTAGGGCATTAACAGTACTCACACATATGATCGTTTTGGGTTTTTGGTCTCAGTATGCCATTTAAAAGTTACAGTCTCCTCATAATCACACATTTTTTGAGCTTTCATCATTCTAGCTGAAGAGAAAGCATTTGACATTCAAGGCATGGCTGCATGCAAGCATTTAAAACTTTGGAGAGAATACAGTGCTCCACAGAGACTATTATTATGACTTAAAAGGATAATACCAAGAGTTTGGAGAACACTTTTTAGCCAGAATTCCTGTGAATGAAACCAACTAAAATCAAATAGACTAAGAATGAGCCAGATTAGGAATCTACCCATTTTAACCAAATAACGTCTTTGTTAATCTTTGCACATGAGTCTATAGAACATCCAGTGTATTTGTCCACATGAAACAAAAAGTACGAGCAATGGCACAGACCCCTCCTGTTTAACTAGTAGATGGCTATTCTGTTACCTAGTGTCCTCTGACAGGGATAAACTAAAAAAGGAAGTGAGAACAAGTCTAACTCTATAAAAGGGACCACTAGGATAATTTTAAACAGTCGCATTAGAGAGACTACTGAACTTAGTTAGCCATTTGGGTAAACTAAAGGATATCTCAGGTAATGTAAAGACTTGGGTTTGACAGGACACATCCAACAACCTGTCAGGTTACCCTCAGAGGCTACTTATTATGCAATTCTAATTATGGAATTATCAGGCCAAGGGAAAGAAGTAGGCATAAGGAAGGAACAATTAGAAGTGGTAAGAGTCTCATTTTGAGGGGGAGTCTAGTTCCAATATCATGGAAAAAGCTTTCCATAGTGATAAGTCAACAACTTTTCATCCTAGTTTGCAGTTTGAATGTCTGTGGCAATTGAATATCTGGGCATTTTGTAGAACATTCTATGTGGCCCACACATTAGGAATGAGGGGTATCTCTTGAAATTTACATAGAGTTGTTCAGCTCCAACCTATAGGGATTCAGGAACAGAGCAGTTCTTGTTCTTAGTGATTCCATGGGTTATAATTGGATTGGAGGAAAGTAGACTTCAGGATGCAGTTCAGTCTACAGGTAGTTAATGAAAGCTTGAAAACAGTAAGTCTGCCATCTGACAACAGGTGAAACATAATTTTTCTCTTTAGAGGCACCCCCATTTCTAACAAAGATAATAAAAATAAGACTAATTTATTTGCAAAATAAGTGTCACTTCATCAAATTTGGCTTGATATACAAATGCAATAACTAATTGACTACATAGGCTGTTTTTTAGTTTGCTTTGCTGGGATGTTTGATAAGGAATCTCCAGTTGGACTTTTTATGTCAGATTTGTGTGGTGTTTTTTTTTTTTTTTTTTGAGACAAAGTCCTACTCTGCCCCAGGGTAGAGTGCCCTGACATCAACCTGGCTCATAGCACCTCAAACTCCTGGGTTCAAGGGAACCTCCTGCCTCAGTCTCCCAAGTAGCTGGTACTACAGGGATGTGTCACGATGCCCAGCTAGTTTTTCTATTTTTAGTAGAGACAAGTCTTGCTCTTGCTTAGGCTGGTCTTAAACTCCCGAGCTCAGGGGATTCTCCTACTTTAGCTTCCCAGGGTACTGGGATTACAGGCATGAGCAACCGCACCTGGCTTTTCTCTAACTAATTGTACTTTTAAAAACTGCTCAAAGCTCAGAAGCCAAACCAAAGCCTCCTTCAGACTCAGCCTGCAGTGCCTCCAGACTTGTTCTATGTGCATTCCCAAATATGACATACCCGTCAAAGCCTTGGCAATGCAACCTATATTTCTAATTGTCTCCTGTTATAAAGAGAGCAGATTCTATTAAACTTATGTAACAACTATATTGCCATAAAAATATGAATAGTTTCCAAATTCTGGAGGGATCAGGTAGGGAGAAAAATGTAAATGTTTTAATTCTGTTCACAGAAGCATACTTTACCAAAGTGCTGTAAGTTATAAATAGTTTAAGAAAAAAAAAATTCTTAAATCTGCAAAACAAAACATCAAAAGAACCAGCAGTGTTTCAAATTAAAACAAAAATGTAAAAATCTATAATTCTTCTTCATTACTTCATTCCGTCTCATGTAATTAATTCTTGTTCTGTTTGATCTTGGTTAGCACTTTCGCAAACTCATCAGTTCCTTCATTAGGGTTTTGGAAATTCTTACCCAATCCATTGGTATGATCTAGGTTTTTTTCAGAAACCTGTACTTGTCAAAGTCCTTTCCATAAATTTCCTGGAAGACATGATGGTTTAGGATTATAGTTGCCTGCAAAACCTTTCAGAAAAGCACTGGATAAAGTAATTAACTGTGAACAAAATGTAAAATGGCCATAGTTCAAGATCTGATAAGAGGTCATTATAATGACACAACTCATAAGGAAATTTGATTATTTCTGTGGTTTACATTGTAAGATAATAACTGAAATTATAACTGATAGCATATGATATTTCTAGAAATTTCTAGAACATATATTCATTATGACATATCCATACAGCTATAACTCAAAAAAAGTTAAAAATTGTTTGTTGTTTGACAATGATTTTTATGTAATTAACATATCAAATAAGCCTAATTAGTTTAATAGCTCTATTTTACAGATCTTTTGAAGATGTTCCAGGGCTCTCAGTGTTCTTGGGAACATTCCAATGTCATTTTGAGGTCAAAAAGAATAAAGGTAGAATTTGATGTTGAGAGGGCTGACTAAAATATCAAAGATTTAAAACACTGGCTTAGCATCTATAGCTTAGCAGTTAGGGCACCCACTACATACACTAGAGCAGGTTCAAATCCAGCCCAGACCTGCCAAACAACAATGATAACTACAACAAAAAAATAGCTGGGCATTGTGGTGGGTGCCTATAGTCCCAGCTACTTGAGAGTCTGAGGCAAGAGAATTGCTTATGTTATACCTGAAAATTCTCCCAAATAGCCCCAACTGACAAATCCGAGACAAACTCCGATGTAAAAGCAAGAGGTGAGATTTATTCAAACCCGGGTCTGGACTCTCCTGGTGTACACACCAAGGTAGAGCCTCGAACCCGAGGTGGAGGCATTTTTTATGGGGTACAGAAAGCAAGAAGGGAAGAAGGGTACGAGTACACTTTTCATTGGTGGTTAGTGATTTCACTAGTAAAGTTACATTCTTGATTGGTGGTTGATGATTTCACTAGTAGAGGAGGAATTGGATTGGTACA
>CAUYQV010134255.1:0-40473 GCA_963574575.1 Galagoides demidoff | reverse complement strand
CGCCTGTGGTCCCAGCTACTTGGGAGGCGGAGGCAGGAGACTCGCTTGAGCCCAGGAGTTGGAGGTTGCTATGAGCTAGAGAGCCATGGCACTCTACTCAGGGGGATAGCTTGAGGCTCCGTCTCAAAAAAAAAAAAAAGAGACAATATGGTAATAGTAGAAGGAATATACAATAAAATTTGGTCGAATTTATTAATCGGGTCTCACAAAGCAGAGATGCAATGTGTAATGCTGCAGGAGTTACTAAGGACCATAGCAGTTTGGTTTATTGGCTAAAACATGGAGCAAAAGATGAGCCAATTAGAAATGCCTGACCTTACTTTGTTTCATTCGCAGAAAAGGCATTTCAAGAATTAGGGAGACTGGAATATTAGAATGGATTTTTCCCACACTGGCAAGGGTCCTAAATGCCTCAGACCTTTCACCAATACTTTGAGAAATGAGTGCATGCAAGGAACTCCAACATCACTGAGGACCTTTGTGACTTCACTCCCTGTAGGCCCAAATTTATAGTGAGAACATCAACTGCTCCACAGCAAAATCACGCAGTGGAAGTAGGACCCTGGGTTGGTGACAGTTACCACAATGAATAGACAGTTCAAGCAGCAATCAGAAAAATCTGACTCATAGGGACCAATATTGTCAGATGATCCTAGAGTTCTCAGACATGGAATAGACAGGTCTACTAAACTCTTACTTGGTTTGTATAAGCAAACATTGGTCTGGGAAATGGGGTCCTGCTGTAACAAATACCTAAAGTGTGAGAGTGGAGCTCAGTAACGGGTAAACACTGGAAGAGTTGAGAGGTACATGCTAGGAAAAGCTGCAAACACACCATGAAGGGTGATTCTGATAAAGGTTCAGAAGCAAAGGAGGTAAATTGTGGAGAAAATGGAAATCTTCATAGTGATCATGGACAGAATGTTGGTAGAAATAGGGATGGTAAAGCCCCTTCTGACGAAGTCAAATGCAAATGAGGAGCATGTTGTAGGTCAGTGGAGGCAGCACCATCTTTACCATGAAGTGGCAAAGAACCTGGAGGAATTGTGTTGACCTTTGAGTGTTTTATGGAGAGCAGAACTCATGAGTCATCAAATTACATGCTTGGCCGAGGAAATATCTCAGCGAATTGTAGGAAGACCCCCGTGCTTCTTGACTGCTTATAGTAAAATGCAGGAGGGAATTGATTTGAAGATGGAGTTTTTTACCTACAGAAGAACAATACTTAAAGATTTGAAAAATTCTCAACTGATCTATATTGTCAAGAATGAGAAAGTTTATTTAGGAGAGAACAAAAAGGGTGTGATCAAAGGATCATCTGAAAAGGAGATTAGTCAGCCATCCAAGCAGAAGCCAAGCCTATTGTCCAAAACAATGGAAGAATGACCCCAACCACAGGCCCAGAGGAAGGGCTTCTGGAACAGAATGATTTCCCGGGAGGGAAGACTGCTGCCCAGTCCTCTTTCACATCACAGGCTCCACTCTCTGCACTCTGGAAGCGTCTTAGCCCCTCTTGTGTAGCTCCTGCAGGTTCTGGGGTGGCTTGTGCAACATCAGGAAGCTGTGGGGCAGAATAGTCTCCCCCTGGACTTCAGAGGGTGGACGCACTCAGAGCTGAGGGTGCACAATGCACGCAGAAACCCAACAGTTGGGCAAGACCACCTCAAATTTGAGATCACAGAGATGTTTCTCCTATGTTTTCTTCTTGAAGTTTTATAATTTTACATTTCAAATTTGGGCCCATCCTGTATTAAGTTTCATTTACAGCATATTGTATGGATCAAAGTCCACAGTGTTACATACAGATACCTAATTGGTTCAGCACTTCCCATTCAAAGGAATGTCCTTTTGCCTCTACATTATCTTTGTACCTTTTCAAAAATTAGTTGTTTTTTTTTGTTTTTGTTTTTTTGTTTTTTTGTTTGTTTGTTTGTTTGAGACAGAGCCTCAAGCTATCCCCCTGGTTAGAGTGCCATGGCATCACAGCTCATAGCAACCTCCAGCTCCTGGGCTCAAGCGAGTCTCCTGCCTCAGCCTCCCAAGTAGCTGGGACCACAGGCGCACGCCACAATGCCTGGCCATTTTTTGGTTTTAGCCATCATTGTTGTTTGGTGGGCCCGGGCTGGGGATTCGAACCTGCCACCTTAGGTGTATGTGGCTGGTGCCTTAGCTGATTGAGCCACAGGCGCTGAGCCTAAAAATTAGTTGTTCATATATACGTGGTTTACTTTATCTTTTTCTTTGCCTATCAAAATTCCACTTACCCTACAAGATCACTTGTTTAGATGCCTCGCTTTCTAAAAAATTGCTCCCAATTCTTCTCCCTATTACACCTTACATTCAGGATCAAGTAAACCCCTCCCCCACACACACAGTCATGTAACAGTGGTTTTCTCCCACTGTGAGATTTGGGGTGATTCATATTCTTGCTAATGTCCTTTATCCGTATGATCTAAATTGTCTACCCATCAGCATTTATAAAACTTAATAAGGAAAAATAATTTTATTTTATGTATTTGTTATGTAGACTTGTCCTATACACTTTCACATATATGTTATGACATCTTCTGTTTTGAGTAAATAAAATCCAGTCTAACTAACTGATTGCCTGCATGTGTGTATTGGATGTAACTAATACTCAAACACATACATTTTATTAGCGTATGTAACCAAAAAATTCTCAGAGCATGGCAGCTTCATGCATGGCTTGATACAGAGGCTCCATTGCGATTAAACTAGCATAGAATACATAGAATTTATCACCCTCAATCTTGTAGAACTATGTTCTTCACTGCTGGTGGCAAAGTAGTGCAAATGACTGCAGGCTCACTTTGGCAACCTCGGTGGATCCGGGTGCCTCCTTGAAAAAAAGTTGTGGTTGCCTTGTCACAACCAAGTATGTGGAGTGATAGGCCAAGTTATTTGTCATCCTTCCTCCCTCTTATAAGGACCTTGTGATTATCTAGAATAATCTTCCCATCTTCAAGCTGTGTGCCTTAATCACATCTGCCAAATTCCCTTTTGCCATGTAAAATGTTACATCCACAAATTCCAGGGATTAGACTATGTCTATTTTGGAAGAAGCATCATTCAACCTAACATAGTTAGAGTTCTAGTTGGTGTTAATATTGGGTGTTTAATCCATGTTTCCCAAATCAACAGTCAATATCCTTTCTACTTTATCACAAATGTATCATGTCACAGTGGCTATGGGTAAACTCATCTAGATTTCAAATTCTCGGGGAAAAGGAAATTTCATCTTCCATAGCAAAAAAAGTCTCAGGAGTGGGGGAAGGGGAAGGTGGTTTGATTTTTTTTTTTTTTCCTCTAAGACTGTGGGTAGAGATGGGGAAAAAGGTTCAATTTCACTTGCCTCATTCCCCGCCGGCAGTACCTTCTTGACCTCCTGCATGATTAATAAAGCCGTCATGCAGATTTGCTGGTACTGCCTCTATTTGATAAACTCTGTTTCTCGCAGAAGAATAAGAATTCCATCAGTAGGCAAACCACTGAATAGTTTTCAAATGACAACTATAATTCTTTCTCAGCTGTTCCTACATGTGCAAAGAGACGCAGAAAACTAAGGCATTTGTATGAATAATTTAAACAATCAACTTCTATCGGCTCAATTGTCTATTTCAACAAGCATCTGGAGATAAGTTTAATCTCTGTATTTTCCCACTTTTCTTAGTTTCCTTTAACATTTTTAGTCATTACCTTATAATAAGCCATTTATTTCTTTTGTGTCCTAAATGCAATTAAACAGGCATTTACTGAGCAACTAATAGATGCCAAAAGCTGTGTTTGTTTCTGTGGTTGCTAAAAAAAAAAATGAAAACCAAAAATCTCATTCTCTTAAGCAGTTTTCAGTTTCAGCAAGAGGGACGACGCAATTACACAGATAACTGTATAATATGGCAGAATGTAAAGATCAGGACTGAGGGACACCCAAAATGATATATTTTTAAGTATTTGAAAGGAGAAATATGCCGTTGGAGAGAATTAGGAGAAACTTCACCTAGGCAAAGAATTCTAGAGGATGGATACGAATTTGCAATGGGGTTGGGAACGTGTTGTAGTGGAAGGAACCACAAAGGCCAGGAGGCAGGAATCTCTAGGACTAATCTTGACATTAGTCTCTAGAACTCTGGTTATGCTGGGGAACAGGGAACAGGCAAGTTGCTTCCACGGTGTAAAAGGAAGAGACTTTTATCCCTTTCCGTATCTCTAAGTATCTACTTACTTCATTTCAGTACCTTAGTAGTTTTCAATGGGGGGGGTTGAGTATCTAAAAGTATATACTTTTAAAAATTTCAATACTCAAGTAGTTTTCAGTAGGGTTCTGGGGAGGGGAGGATTAGACAATCCATTTTGTTTGTCAAAAATGGAGGTGTGAGGAGGTGAGGGGGGACTAGAGGGCGCTACTGCCATCTAGTGGGCAGAGACCAGCGATTCTGGGAAACATCCTGCAAGGTGTGGGACATGCCTCTCAAAAAAGTATCTGACCTAAAATACTAATTGTGCCACAGACAAGAAAACCTGTGATAACCTTAGGAGGTTGTACTGTCATTTCCATTTATTTTTCAGGTAAGGAAATTGAGGTAGTTTTTGAGACTGTGCACTTTATCTTGCCCATAATTATTAAAAGGTAAATGGTAGTACAAGGTGGGGACCGTGCTAGAGAGAGGGTAATGAACTTGGATATAATCAAGTAGCTCTTAGCAGGCATGGCAATAGCCGATGCTGTAATTAAATAGCAGTGCACATGGAGTGTTTAGCACAGTGCCTGATACATGGTAAGCACTCAGTAAATATGCTTTTATGCTTTGCTGCTTTGCAGGGCAGCTACGTGCGTATTTTACCTGTGAGTGAGTCAGGTTGAAGGAGCAACCCTTCAGGGCAGAGGGCTCAGGCTCTGGTCTGGAGTGAAAGCAGGTGGAGTGTAAGGGAAGGGCTACATGCATAGAACTTTGCCCACAGGGTAACTAGAGAACGTGGCAAATAAATTAATGTGTGGGTGTGTGTTGGAGGGCATTTCAAAGGTGACTCTGGTTTTAAACATGTGAAATGAATTTTCACCTTACTACCGTGAAGTGATTAGCTGCTGGGTTAGGAATTCTTATACTAATTTATTTATTTGTTTGTCTGTTTGAGACAGAGTGTCATTATGTCGCCCTTGGTAGTGCTGTGGCTTCACAACTCACGGCAACCTCACACTCCTGGGCTCAAGCGATTCTCTTGCCTCAGCCTCCCAAGTAGCTGGGATGACAGGCTCCTACCACGATGCCTGGCTGTTTTTTGTTGTGGTTCTTGCAGTTGTCATTGTTGTTTGCCAGGCCTGGTCTGGGTTTGAACCCCCTCGCCGTGGTGTATGTGTCGGGCACCCTAACCACTTAGCTATGGGCGCTGAGCCTGTTATACTAATTTAAAACAGACAAACTGAGACACAGAAAGGAAGAGAAATTAGTTCAAGGTCCTATCACGTTTTGAGATTTCTTTTGACACTCGGGGAGAGCCAAAAGTTGACCTTTTTAAAGATAGAATAACTAAGTCTTCCTAGGAAAGATAAGGACAAAATGACACTTTCTTTAACATGCTTCCCCCGAACTTTTAATGTTCACATTGCTTTCTATTTAAATACAACCAAGTAACTTTAACCACCAGTCTGGCCAAATTAATTAGGCAGAGACACCAAGGCAGAGTTGCCCGAAGAGCACTGGGTGAGATGCTCTTTCCCTTGTCACATCTGCTGCACTACTGAGGGTAGCCATAAAAGCAATCTGACTGATGAAGTAACAACACGTGGAAGGGAGGACCATAGTAAGTAACAATTTGATATAATGCATTTGTTAATAATAGCAAATATCACTGACAATAGAGTATTCAACAGATGCGGGCAAGTGTGCCAACTATTGTAGCACATTATTTCATTTTTTTAAATTAAATCATAGCTGTGTACATTAATGCACTCATGGGGTACAATGTGCTGGTTTTATATACCATTTGAAATATTTTCATCAGACTGGTTAACATAGCCTTCACGGCATTTTCTTAGTTATTGTGTTAAGACATTTATACTCTACACTTAGTAAATTTAACATGCCCCACAGTTGTGTTCCCACCAATTACCCTCCCTCCACCTTTCCTCCCCCCTTCCCTCCCTCACATTATTTCATTTTAATCCTTCTAACTGTGTGAAGCAGATTTAAATACTTATTCCATGAGCCCTTCCAGACTTAGGGAGGTTAAATAACTCACTTAAGGTCACACAGCTAGGATATGAGGAGTCAATACTCAAATCTCACGTGTTGGATTTAAGAGCCTATGCTTGTATGTAATATTACACATATACAGCTGGAAGTTAGGGACACACATTCTCCCCCCACCCTTTTTGGGGTGGGGTACTTGACAAACTCTCAGTAAGAAAAGACACAGAGCTGTCACTCAATTAAGCTCTACCTAGAGGTGACCAGATCACATAATTGCAAAGGAATAGCGTGCCTCTTTCTCCGACCCTTATCTATTTCACTTCCACTTGTCACTTTTATAGTTTCAGCTGTGCTTTCAAAACTTTGAATCTGGCACCTGTTCTGTGCCAGCTACCATTCTATGAGTGCGAGATGGAACCATGATGTAGAAAGTCAAGGTCTGCGCTCCTGTGGATGATACATTTCCGCAGACCCAGACAGCCACTCCACACGTGAAAGCAGCCCTCAGACAAGCACTCTGCGGAAAAGTAAAAGACAATTCTTTTTTCTCTTGGGTTTTTCTTTTAATTTCAGAAATTAGGGAGTACACATATTTTGTTTATCTAGTTGGCTTTTTTTTTTTTTTTTTACAAAATTGAGCCAATGTTATAAGCACGCCCCCCACCCAGACAGTGTGCACCATACCCAGTAGGTGTGAATTTACCCACTGACCTCCTCACCCTTCCGCCAGTTTGGTTTTCATTGAGGTTTACATCCCTAGGTGCATGTAAGGGTTGGTGGGACCGGATTCAGCCTGGTATTTGAATACCCGTGCTTACGTCTCCAGGCCTGTGAGGTTTCACCTAGCATAATGGTCCTCTAGCTCCATTCAGGTTGTCACAGAAGATTTTAGACCTGAGGTGGCCACTTCAGTTGCTTAGTCCTCTCTTTTAAGGTGGGAAATGTCATTGCCCACAAAGAGCAGTAGGGAAAACTCGAGGCAGAGGAGACAGCTAGTGCCGAGGCCCCATTTGAGCGCAGAAGGAAGACAGATATGCCTGGAGTGGCCGGGTGCGGGAACAGGAGATGTGGGATGAGGTTGAAGAAAGGTTAGGAAAAAGCCGAAGCCAGAGGAAGGAGGAGTTTAGGAGTCACTCTAAGGAATTTTAATTGTATTTCTGGTACAGCGAAAAGCTCTTGGATAAATCTGACCCTCTTTCAGTGAGGACTAGCGTCCGAAAGGGTAGCTTTTGAGGGCGAGAAGTTAAAGATGCCGAGAAAGACAATGTTACTTTGACTTTATTAGTTGATATTTCAAATGAATACGAGTGAGCGAGAGAGACCTCCAACCCTTTCAGGAGCTTCATTTCTATCTGAAAAGTGGGGTTTTCTTGACACTTCCGTCAATCAGTGGGTGCCTTTAATCTGCATATGAGGTTACAAGAAGCCGCCTTCCTTCTCACTTTTCCTTTGCTTTTTGTTCTTCTCGGGAAAATTAATTCATGTCATTTCCATTTGAAATTCTATGACATTTAACAGCAGAGGCACTTAGAGGCACCTTTCTATGACTTGAAGCTTAGTTTCATTTCGCTGCTTGTCAGCCGCACCTTAAAAAAAAACAAAGAGCCAGGAGGGCCAGGCCTGGCAGCGCCCTAAGTTACACATGGAAAGTGACTTAACCCAGATTTCGGAGTCTGAATGGGGAGGGTGTCCGGAATGGCTGACTTGGGCGAGGGACGCTGGCAGTTTGGCTCCTCGCATCCATCCAGGGTTGCATAGTGCCGTGAAAGGAACATTTCAGCTCATGTTTGTAAGATGTCATCAATTTCACTTTTGAATTTGGCTTTTGGAGAAGGGTGTACTTGCAAACTTTTAGGAACATTTCCTGCAGTTACACGATTTGTTTCATAAAAGTTGAATAACGTCAGTCACACTGTTCTGTTGATCCACATGAAAGCACTTCTTCGGGCAGACATATTCTGATAAAAGCATAAAATCTAAGAGCCCAGGGGGCTCCGAAAGGCCATCGGTCTAGGGGGCCCCAAACATTACAGCCTTTCATGTCATTAAAATGAATATACAGCTGCCTCAATAGGTTCTTTCCAATTTCTTTATTTTGCAAGGTATTTACATTTGAAAAGAAAATGAACTAAAAGTCAGACAGAAAAGAACGCTTTAATTTTAAAAGTGTAAGGAAAACTGAATCTCAAATGGAAGGTCTTTGTTTTAAATGGACTATTTAATAGGAATAGCCCGCTACGTTGTTCTCACTCTTCTCGTTTTGCTAAAGTGGACCCGTGAAATGTGATCAAGGACAATGCTTCAGGGCTTCTGATCTAATCTGAGCTTGCCTTAGAGACCCAACCTCAACTTGCAGCCCAGGTGTGAGGAACTCCAATGGCAGGACAATCAGTGCCTTATGAGGCAGCCCATTCTGTGTTCAGAGAGCTTTGTTTCTAGGAAGTACTTCATTCCATGGAAGGGGAATTATCTGTAGCCTCCAAATAGAATGTCACGCATGTATAAACACACACACACTCAAAAACAGCAAAGTAAAACTTTGTAGGTTGCAACACTTGGCATTTCTTATATGGGAGGGACACGTTTCTCCCTGGGTCCCTCCCCAAAGCCGCTGCCTTTGTCTGGATCCTCATAACCTCCGACAACTTCCTAATCTTCCTAATTGCTCCTCTCGAATCCATCTCCACACTGCCCCTGAGACGCTTTTTTAAAAACCCAAACTCATCATGTTACTAATTAACTCGATATTTCTCAGTGAGGTCTTTTCGCCTTTCAATGAAACAAAGAATAACAGAAGGAATCCTTTCTCCGGCTGCTACAAGCAGGTTCAATTCTTGGCCCCTCATCCTCTTCCCTGCCACGTATCTTTCTTAAGCTTTAGCCCTAAAGTGTTTGTAGTTCTCCAAAGAAGAAAAAAAAGTGAATGCCTGCGAAATTCATACTCAGGTCTACAAAATTCCAAACGTGGTGCTGTCAGCTCGAACTCTATGCTCTTTCCCTGGTTCAAGAATATCCCCTTTCTGAATGTACAATAATCTTTTCTAAAAATCATAAGCATTTCTGGGAGGCAATGAAAAATTACACGTATTTTGCCCCGTCAAGGTGTATACAGGACCCATGACATTGATACGTATTTGTAATAAAGAAATGGATAAAATTGAACTAAATTGTTAACACCTGTGCTGCATTTGTCTCTTTATATCTGTCTTTCTGTAGAAGGGAGCTGCCTATGGTTGAGGTTTTAGCCTTGAGTAAGGAAGAATAAAAAGAAGTAGCACAGAAAAGGGGGATGGGCCTCTCCAAAGAAGCTTTGTTCCAATATGAAAATTTTGCCATCCTCTAACCACAGAAGGAAAGCATCCAGTACAAGTGAGAACCTTCTGGGGACTTGTAAATGCTTCCCTGAATGTCGATAAGAATGAGTAAAAACGTGAAACTATAATAAAGAAAGAAATCGAACATCATTGTGGCATAACTGTTATCTTAGTGAAAAATGTAAGCTTCCATAAATACCATTAAAATTTCTTTAAAAATCCTTTCAAGAAGATTGTTAACTTCAGGTAAAATAGCAAACACTCAGTCACCGAAGCCGGTGGAGGCCCCAGTGTTCTCCCCACACAGGGAGACACACCTCTAGGACACACGCATGGCCCTTTTCTCCCACAAAAAAATTCATTTCCTCTCTCATTGATCCTATAAAACTAACACAGTTATTCATGGATTAGAACTATCTACCTGCCTAATGAATCCAAAGGTGTCCATGCCCCTCCCGTTCTGAAAATTCACATTTCTAAGTGTACATTTCTTTGGGGGGTTTGAAGTATTATTTCCTTCAAGTGATCAAGGTGTTTCCATTTTCTGTGTGAATACCGTGGATTATGTTTTTACAAGGGTGCAGCCTTGCCTAATCATTTCTTCCCCCTCAGAAATGTTGGGCGTGTTGGAAACGTGGACATTTAAAAATGCAAAGTGCTTAACATTATTTGAATCGTGTGCTCCTCCGTCAGCTGGAGGCCTGGAATCACAGATGTGTTAACAAATCTTCAGTGGGAAGAGAACCCAGTTTTGAAATCCATGCACTTCATTTCCTGAAAGCCCCATAGTACTGTGGTGGGGGGAACAGGACTATCAGTTCTTAAATCTGCACTGCATGGCTGATGCTGAAATAAAGTGACAGTCTTTAGGAATTGTTCGGTATCCAGTGCTGATTCAGCTGGATAAAACGCAGCTGTCTCCCCAAATTACACAACTGGATTCACACCATCTCCTAATTCCTCGTGGAGTTTTAAAGATACCTTTATAGGCAATTTTCTTTCCAGTGCAAAAATTCCTAATTTCAACGGTACAAAACTACTGCCGTGTAGTATCTATGCACACATACCATCTCTCTTGGAAACATTCGGTAAAGGAGGAGATGGTTTTCTACAAGTGCTTGAGTCACCGTGTAGAAGGGATTTCTACAATGTAAATGGGTCGAAATCCATTCAGAACTGGCCGCCACATTATCATACGGTTTTTTTCTTTCCACTTTCTTATTAAGCCACTCTCAGAATTAGTCTTGTTACCTGGTGTGCGTCAAACAAAAAGTCCCTCTCCACAAAATGCTCTCCTTCAATAGTACCCTTTCTTCCCAAACCTCTTTGGTGATTAACATCTTCCTAGAAAGAATACTGTACAAATACATTCTGTCCTCTGTATCTGTGGGTTTCACATTCATTGATTCAACCACTGACAGAATGCAAATAGGTCAGGGGGAAAATTTCATAAAGGTTCGAAAAGCAAAACTTGAATTTGCTGCATGGTGGATGCCATGTTGAATCCACGAGAACGCAGTGATACATGGGGACTGTATTAGGTATTTTAAATCAGTGATGAGACGATGTGCGTAGGTAATGTGCAAATACTACGCCATTTTAGATAAGAGACTTTAGCATCCTCAGACTTTGGAATCTGTGTGGGCCCTGGAGCCAATATCCCATGGATGACAAGGGATGATTGTACTTTGAAAACCCAGATTCTGGCTCTTACATGACATCTAATACCTTGTAGTTGATTACCTCTCCATAGTCAAGTTTATAAGTGATATAAATATTTTCCTTATAAGTAAAATGATAAAAGTCTTAATATAAGACTTTTAAACCTGCTAATCTTTGGGCAACAAATTATTTTTCTTAAGAATACATCTTGATCTTTGTCCTCTGGCTGCAAAGTGAGCAATTCTGTAATCATCAACAGTATCTTCATGTCCATAAAGCTTCTAATGCATTAGGATTTCTCTGTGTGAAGTTCCCTGGGACCGCCCCCACGAAGAGTTAGCTCCTGCCTCCTCTGCCTGCCACCCCCAGCTCTTTATACATATTTCTATACAATTCAGACCATAATATGCCTCCATTTCTTGTAATCAGCATAAATACTATCTATCTATCCAGTTCCTCTTCAACCAAATGGGTCTTCATTCATCCAGCCAATCAAAATGTCTTACGAGGCCGAAGACCTGTGGAAAATGGTTACGAATCAGTGTTAAAATAACCAGTTCTTCCTTGACTTGAATGTCCGTGTATTTCCCCCATTCTTTCTTAGCTGGTTCTAAGAGCTATTTGGGTATTTAGAGTATGAATCTCATCCTGTGCATTGCAAATGGTTTTCCCAGTGTTGTGTGGTTTCTTGTTATTCTGCATATGGAACAGATTTTCCCTTTGTTTCTTCCTCTGAACTTTCTCATCCACTTTTTTTTTTTTTTCCACAAGCTAAATGGAGCTAAAGAGAGACTAGAATGCACAAGAAGAAAGATTAGTGGCAAAGAGTCCCCAGAGGAAGCTAGGAATGGTCTCTGTAAAAAGTAATACAAAAGAAATCGGGTACATTCTTTTTGGTGCACATCTGTGAACCATTCCTGAAATAGTATCAATGGATGTCGTGAGGAAAGTAGGGGTAACAGAGGAATTAATAATTTCTAGAATGCCTGGCACATGATGGACGATGCTATATGAGAGAATGGCCCCTCATATGGGTAGTTTTCAGCACACTTCAGGCATCACTAAGGAAAGTGGTTATTTATAAGGCAGAGAGGTTGTGGGTGATGACAGTGTCCACTCTGATTGGTCACCCACTTTTGTTATGTAAGCTATTCCTTTGGGAGTAAGATAAACAGGCCCATTCCTTGACAATGGGTCCAACCCAGTGACTGGCTTTGGCTGTTGGGAATTTGACAGAGTTGATTTGCACTGAAGTATGAAAATGTGTTCATGTCTTCATTACCTGCCTTCTTGAACTTCTGCCATTGCCAAAAATATATACACTTGAGACAAATGGATGAAGAGAGATAGACACACACACAGTAGTGCCCCATCGTGGCAGCGACCCCAGCTGAGACCACGGTAGAGCAGCAAACTGTGAACCCTGTCAAGATCACGAGGGCCACAATCACCCATCGCTGCCATTTGAAATTACGAGAAACAATAAATGACAGGTGTTTTCAGCCTCCACGTTTTGGGATGGTTTATTATGCATCAATGGCTAACTGATTCAGAATTTATAATTCTCTGAAGAAATCACCTTATTTGGTTGAATCTTCTTTTTGTTTTACTATTGTCATAATTGCCATTGAGAGCTCATCTTTGTAGGATTTTTTTTAATACTACAGTAAAAAAACATATAAAGTAACATAAGAAACAATTAAAAACACATGAAGTGACATAAAAACAATTTCCATTTCCTAATGTCATAATATTAGATATTTATTCACTCAACAATGTGCAAAGCATTAGAAATACAACAGTACTCTTGTGAAATCAGTCATGGTATAGGAGGAGTCAAGACAGGAGCCAATCACTTCCATCCAGCACCATAAATTATAATAGGAAATATTTGCTTCAATCCCTGAAGTGAAATAACCTGAGTTAAAATCTTGCCTCTCTCACTTCTTAGCTGGGTGCTCCTCTTTAACTTCAACTCTAATTTCATTATCTGTAAAATGCAATTTTAATCATACCTACTTCATAAGAGTATTGGAAGGATTGCAGAAGCTGAAATAGGTAACATCCTTAGAAGTCTGCTTGGCACTTATAATCTCTAATTAAATGCTAGTTTTTAATACAAATTTTTAAGCCTATGAGAACACCGGAAAGTAAGACCATATGAGGTGAGGGCTGAGTAGAGGTTTAGCCATCATAGGGGAGGCACTTTAAAAAAAATGAGGAAATGTGCAAATCTACTGGGACTTTGGGATCCTCATCTATATTTCAAGGAAGAAGGAATACTTTGTAGATTATTGTTAGGATGTATTCCAGTTCTGAAAGGCAGCATCTATGTAATACTGTCTAGCATAACTAATGCACTGAACTCCCATTACATATGATATTTTAACATCAAAGTAATTTTCAAAATAGAAGATGGTTTAATGAAGTTAATTTACATGTCATTATGTGTGACTATGGAGGCAAGCTTGATACAATTATCTCAGAGAATATTCTGGTCCCTGTTTAATAGTACGGAAAGTGAAAAAGAAACATCTATTCCCAGGATTTATAATACAGAATAAAAGACTCAGGCTGTAAGTATGTATTGTGCTTCAGTGGAGTAGCCTAAAGCCTGTTAAATCCAATTAATAAACACAATAGACATTCACATTTTCTTTATTTTTAAGCAAAGTTACTGAGTTCATCCTACTTGGTATTTTGTGTTTCTGATTACAAGATGCTGTCCCCTGCTGTTTGCTAAAGATTCCACTATCCAGAGTCACCAACACACAGTGAAATGACAGGATGGTTTTGTTTCACCATCCAAAATATCTACAGATCAGAGAACAAACACAGAACTCTGTCCGTCCCTAAGACAAGGCTGTATGTTAGCACTGTGCCCCACGTTGCCACAAGTCATCGAATTTCAGTAACATTCTGTTTTTGACAACAGTTGGGGTACCAAGGTGGGCTAAAAGGGAGGGTGATGATGTGACATCACTTTCTTTAAAAGGGCATTTGTGAAAAATTTTACTTGAACATATTTTCTGTCCTTATTGACATTAGCCAGACACCTCTCCTCAATAATTATGTTGGTATTAACAACAGTTTAGTTTGCATGTATATTTTTGTGACAGCTTGTTTGCTACGTATTTCAATTCTCTTTAAGCAAGGTCCTTCAGTGAGAGACGTGGCAACGCCATCCCATCAAAGGGTCATAATTTCACCTCTGGAATTCAGAGCTGGTAATGACAGCCTGTACACTCATGGAGGTGTTCCCCATGTTACCAGAACCAGGATGTTACAGCAAAATCGGCAGAATTGAAATTGAATAGATCTGGGTTGAAAGTTTGGCTATGTCATTGACCGAGGATTTTAAGTTTCACTTGCCCCGTCTTCAAAATCTCTCAGGAGGTTGTTTTGAGTATTAAATAAGGTAATGGGTATTACCATATTCCTTATACTAAGGAAGTATAGCAAAAGGCCACGCTGCAAATGCTCAATAATTACTGGTTGAATCTGAATCTGAAAATGAAAGTGAAATGACTAATTCAAGGTCACATACCATGAATGTATAGTAGATGTGGGCAAAGATACTGTAGCTGTTGAAAGGGAAGGTACCGTGTTTCCCCCCAAATAAGACACTGTCTTATATTTATTTTTTCTTAAGAAGACACACTAGGGCTTATTTTCAGGGGATGTCTTCCTCTCCACTGTCTCTGCTACATAGCCACACCCTTCACTAGTTGTTATTTTTGGACTAGGGCTTACATTTAACAAATGCATAGAAATCCTGCTAGGGCTTATTTTGGGGGTAGGTCTTATTTTCAGGGAAACATGGTAGACAAGAATGGCAAACCTTTCCTTTTTTCCTTTTGGCTAAATAGCACTTATTCTTCCCTGATTCTTTGCTTAATAGATCAATAGATTCATTCTGAAAGGCATTCAAGATGTCTGGTAGATAGCTAGTAATCAGCTTTGAAAAACAAATCAAAAACAAGCCTTTCCCTTGCTGTCAAAGCCCCTAAAAGGAAAATTTTCACTTCAAATGTCTTTTGGCTTACTTCAGAACCACAATAGAGACTCCTCTGAAGGTACCCAGAGCAGTTCATGTGTGTACTGTTTAAAGGTTTCTTAGTGGATAAACTATAATTGTCATATGAATGTCAGAGCTTCAGAATTCAATGTTATAGTCAACTGCCCACTAGTGTTTTGAAACAATCAATACAACATTCCTTTAAAAATAAAAACGGTGCTATTAACTCTCGACAAATTCACATTTTGATGTAATTCATAACATCAAAGTCCTCCAAAAAGATGGAGAAATTACAATGCATGGCAATTCATATGTTTGCAAAGGTCTTTCTGCTTGAGAGTGCTGACATCTGAGTTCCATATTACAGCAAATTCTTAGCACCCAAGGAAATTTATATATGTAATTTTCTTTAACTCTAAGCAAGGAAATATCCATGTTCTATAACAGAAACAGGGAAGGAAAAAAAAAAGAACATTTAGTGTAAACTTAGATACGCCTCTAATGTTCCCTTCGTAAAACTTTTCTTCTTTTTGTCTGATGAAGCTTTGCATTATCCCTTACTTTATTTAAAACTGCTTTTATACCAATAATATACTTTGATTTCTCAAAAATAAAATCAGCTGGCGGCACCTGTGGCTCAGTGAGTAGGCTGCTGGTCCCAAACACTGAGGGTGGTGGATTGGAGCCTGGCCCCAGCCAAACTGCAACAAAAAAATAGCAAGGTGTTGTGGCCAGTGCCTGTGGTCCCAGCTACTCAGGAGGCTGAGGCAAGAGAATCGTCTACGCCCAGGAGTTGGAGGTTGCTGTAAGCTGTGATGCCACGGCACTCTATCAAGTGTGACAATGTGAGACTCTGTCTCTAAAATAAATAAATAAATAAAATAAAATCAGCCAAAGATCATTCCTTATGGCACACTTACCACAGACATTTACACTCTTCCTTGCCCCCCCCCCCAAAGTGTTATGTTTTGAATTATCATTCCTAATTGTATCCATTTTGTACTGCAGGGTCACATACCTAAATGACCTAGAATGAATATCTACAGCTTACAGGAAAGGCCTTATGATAATTATAGAGAAAGAAAGCAATATAAAGACAATATTAATAGCATTATTTTGTGGGCCTGGCCCCTCTTTTGAAGAGGACCCAGGGACGTTGAAATGTGCCAACCGCTTTCCTAACATGAGTTGATGGAAAAGCCCACATCCTGAAGCAGAGGGTTCTGGAATTGAGTTGTCAAGCTGTCCTGAATGTCTTGTACAAACTGAACAGGCCAATTTACTGCAACACTGCAAAGGCTGAAGGCTACTATCTCGCCTCGACACTTGCTTCCTCCGTGAGATTATGCTGCTCAACTACAGGC
Organism: Galagoides demidoff; assembly: GCA_963574575.1. NCBI lineage: Eukaryota > Metazoa > Chordata > Mammalia > Primates > Galagidae > Galagoides > Galagoides demidoff. Next base: position 23,906 of record CAUYQV010134255.1, on the reverse strand, counting down.
TCCCTCCCCAGTAGCTTTTGAGCAACCCTGATTGTTTCTGGTGAGCCTTTGCTAAGTAATAGTATCCTGTTAATCCCCACTTGGGACCAGCCTGCTCGGTTGGCCAGGGAATAGGCTCTCACCCTTGCAATTTGAAAGCAACAGCTTTGTGTGTGTGGTGATCATTTTGAATCCTGGTGGTGATTTGATTTCAGTATCTTCCCTAAAGTAGCTCAAAACTCCTCAATTTCTGGATGAAAACAGGCAGGCTTTTCGAAAAAAACTGACAACAACTCCCACACAGCCCGCATTTCTTTGCCCATTACTAACCTCCTAGCGCGGGGGCTGCTCTGACGCTCAGCCGTTCCGATTCTGACCTCTAGGTGGCAGCAGTGCCACGCCTCAGAGGCTCCAATCCCCTCGTCCCTGACTTCAAGTGTTAATGCAATTGACCAATCAGTGCTAAGATGATGGGAGGTAATTGGGTAATTGTATTTTACTGATCACAAGCAGAGAAAGGGAGAGGAAAAGGGAAGGCAAGAGGGCCAGGGGAGCGAAGGGGACTGCAGTCCGAGAGGAGCTTTTGGAAGCTAGGACCCTAAACGTCAGGACGCGGCATTGGTCGAGAGAAAGCCTAGACTGGGAGTAGCTGCCGACCGCGCAGGGAGCGCATTTATTAACTGGGGGGAAAGGAGGGGAAGGCGAAGGAGTGGGAGGAAGAGAGTTCCAGCCCGAGTGCGGATGGACGGGGACTGGGGCTTCCGCCGCGCGGGCAGCCGCCAGCCGGGGAGATGGCGCTAAGGGCGGCGCGGCAGCTGCGCTCCGAGGACGCGTCTCGGGGCCGAGGACTGGCCGGCGTCGCGGAGCTCTGCGCCAAGACCCACCAACTTGTGGCTCCGAAATGTGCCCAACGCAGCTGGGAATGAGATCAGAGCTGCGGTTCCATTGGAGAAGAATGAGAAGAGCCAGCGATTAGGGATTTTTTTTTTAACCCCTTTCGTTCTTTTTTTATTATTATAATCTTATTTTTTCCTTCTGCTTTTTTTTTCTTGATTTGCCTACTACCCCGTCAGTCCCATCCCTTGTCCTCTCCATGTGAAATAAAAGCCCAGTCTGAACTTCCGTCGCCGCGGTGTCCCCGGATCTGCTGCCCGCGGATGGAGAAGGGGACCCGAGGGCCGGCGGGGGCCACCGGCGAGGGACCGCACCGCGCGTCTCCCCCGAGATCCCGGCCCTGATCTCCGAGTTCGGCAACACCTGGAGGATCCGGAGCTGGTGCCGGGCTGGGGGCGGGGGCAGAGGCAGCGAACGCTACCCCAAGCCTTAAAAAAAAAGAAAGAAAGAAAGAAAAGTATCGGGGTGGGGAGGAATGGGTTTCTTCTTGACAGCTGACGGAGCCTTGAAATTTGCCTCTACTACCTCCGCCCCCGCCCCCGCCTCCGCCCCGGCCCCCCGCACTCCATTTAACGTGAGATTATGAAATTGCAGAGGCGGTGGAGGGAAGGAGACAGGATATAACGGGAGTTTAGAGGGGAGTGGGGAAGGTGGCCGGCCGGGTGGCTGAAATCAAAAATCCAATTGCGCACTGGGTTGTGATGAGAAATCTAATCAGATCTTCTTTGGCGAAGGGGCCGGCCGGAAGGGTGACGAGCCGGGGGAGTTGATCCCCAAATTCTTCGAAGGGGAGGCTGGGGAGAGGAATTGACCACCGTGGAAAAAGGAGACTTTTCTGGTGGCAGTGGCTGTTGGGTGCCCGGCAAAAATGAAGGATGCGGGACGCAGCTCTCTCCTGGAGCGGAATGCAGCGGATAAAGGGTGCTTGAGCCGAGGAGGAACGAAGCTTTTTCTTGCGAGACCTGGATCCGAACACAAACGTGTAGATGTGCACACGGGGAACATTTAAAAAAAAAATGAAATAAACCAGTGCGAGACCCGCGGGGGTCGGTGTGTTCTGACATAAATAAATAATATTCAAACAGCTGCCCCCCTCCCCCCCCAAAGGATGGTTGGAAATGGAGAGCCGAGGATCCACAAAGGAAAAGTATGTCCGTTTATTCTCTGTAAAGGAGAAAGTAAGCCAAGGAGATATTTTTGGAATGAAAAGTTTGGGGCTTTTTTAGGAAAGTAAAGACCCGATTCGGTGGTGTTTTCTGTTTGAATTTCCCACAAGAGGAGAGGAAATTAATAATACATCTGCAAAGAAATTTTAGAGAAGAAAAGTTGACCGCGGCAGAATGAAGCGCCGACTTGGGGAGCAAAAGCGGCAGGGCACAGCTGGATTCGTGCCTGTGTTGACTAAAATTGAAGGATAATTGCAGTTGGATTTTTCTTCATCAACCTTCTTCTTCTTCTTCTTCTTCTTCTTTTTTTTTTTTTTTTTTTTTTTGGTGTCAAGATCATGCATTTTCTCTTGTTCTTAACCCCCTGGATTTCCGTCTGGATGTTGCTGTGATCAGTCTGAAATACAGTGAGTGAGCCTTGTTTTCTTATTTATTGGTAAAGGAAATGTCCATTCCGTTGGTGTTCTTGGTCTCTTTACCCTAAAGACCCGGTTACGAAGGGCCCAGAAAATAAGGGAGAGGGCGGCCCATGCGTTTGCTCCAACAGGCTGTGCTCCCCTGATAAACTGGTTTGCTCTGTGGAGGCAGGCTGTCTGCATCCCAGGCAAACAACGTCTTTTGCAAACGTTCACCAGGGGGAAAAAAAGGTCCCCAAGAAAGCTGCTGCAGTCCGGGATGATGGTGCTGGGTGATTGACCGTCTAGATGCATTTAAGTTGTATGGCAGCCCTGGAATTAGATGCACAAATGTTTGGCTATTGGAAATCGAAGGGACTCAATTTAAATTTCATTATTCAACATGACAGTGCAGAGCAAACGTATTAACACAAAAATATGATAATAAAGCCAAGCCTGTGAAGAGTGGTTTCTGGCTGGTGGGTGGGTTGGGGGAGGAAGCTGGTGGAGAGAGGGGGCTGCACTTTTCACCATCTCTCTTGGATAGTACACATGCCCCAAGGTGGTCTTCAGATGACCCACGTTCTCACCAGGGCTAAGAAACAAACAGGGAGGACCGACTTCTCCTCATTCCCACCCCCTCCTAAGGAAGGACCTCTCTGGATCACAGAGAAGCTGTGCAGAGATGGTAAAGGGCCTCGGGAGTTGACGTAGGTTTTGCCAGAAACCTTCCTAACACAACCAGGACACAGCTCTGGAGGAAAAAGCAGAAATCTAGTGCTCTGTGGTAACTTAGAAAAAGAAGTGGAAGGGAAGGTTTTTGTGTAAAGCACCAAAGCTTCTCACATGCCTCCTTTGTCTTGTGAAAAAGAGGCCAGTATATGAAGTGAAGGAGAAGGTGGAAGATGCTTAGAGAGCCCCAGGGCCTGTGGGATCCCCTCCTCCTCCCCCAGAGAGTCCTGAAGCCCGGCTTCTGAGCACAACTCTCCCCCTTCACCCTGCCCTACTTCTCTCTGGGGCCTTCTGTCAGAATCATAGACTCATACAACTTAGAGCCAGCACACTCCTCAGAAACCTCATGCCAATCACCCAAGACAGCGAGGCCTGCGGCAGCTATAACTCCTTGAGTAACAGCCAAACAGAATGAGACAGGTGATTCACACAGGCCCCCAAACAGCAGACACACGTCAGTTTGGGATCCGAACTGGACAGGTAGCAGCCATACATAGCCGTGCATGGCTACTTCTGTCCCTCAGCTGCCATGTTTCTCAGGAAGGGTGAGAGGAAGACACATTGGTCCCAAGGGCTTAAAATAAACTTCGGCCAGTTTAGCCCTCAAGGGTTGAAAACTTGCTCCCTCCCTTGCTCCCTTCTTTCCTTTCCATGGCATAGTTCAGATTACCCCTGGCTTTAATACTATTTTTAAAAAAATCCACCCTCTGGCATATCCCAAGGAGATGAAAGGCACTAGACCCCTGGGTTCCTTGTTAGTGTTGGCCACGTTTAATCCCGTGAGTGGTGGTCCCCGGAGAGTCATTAATGCTCCATGGAGTTAGATTCATATTCCAGAGGTGATCATAGAAACCAGAAACACCCAGCTAAAAGCATCTGAGTCTGTTCTTTTCACCCACATCATCTATTCTTATCTTTTTCATTATTCCTTAACTAAACTAGCCTACAGCTGAGCACTTCACTAATTTATTTTTTCTGGGCACATGTTTCCTATCGGGACACAAATCAGCCAATAAATTTGACAATCTATGAACATAATGGTACAGGATGTCTTTACCCCCCTGGAGCTCCTAGCAGACTTCTGCATGTCTTATCATAATTCTCTTTGATGTTTTTGTGTGTGTCTTAGTGTGTTTGCTTATGTGTTTTGTTTTACATGATCATAGTTTAGTTACCATTTGTGGTCAATGAAGGGCATATTTAGTGCCTGTTCAGGAACTTAGCACAACTAACAAAAAAGTAAGACAGGGAACTTCTTAGCACAACCAACAAAAAGTAAGAAGGGGAAAAAATGTACAATGATGCTTTTTATTTCATAGCTCAGCTGTGGGCTTCCCACTGAAAACCTAGCTTTCCAGACAGGCTGGGTTTGCCAATTGGTGGAAATTATTTTTGTTCTTGTTTTTCCTTTTCTTTATGTATTTTTTGACATCCCAGTGTCTTCAGTGCTCCTGTGATTAGACCTCTAAGTACGGGTCTCTCGTGACAGTGTCACCCCCTCCCTATAACTTCCTCACTTATTTATACACAAATGCAAACTTTCTTGAGAGGGAGGAAGGAAAGAAAAGAGAGAGACAGAGAGAGAAAGAGAGAGACTTGGTTTAGAATCGTGGGCTGAAATGTGTCCTTCCACCCACCTCCACTTAAATCTGGAGATGATGGGGCATTGAAAGATGTCATCATTTCTTATCCTGGTGAATCATTTCACCAGCTCTGCAGTTTGAAACGCATGACCCAGCTTGGGGTTTTGCAGGCAGAGTTGGCCCTGCGTCTTGGTGAAGTTGTTCATGAACTGATGAAAGAATTACAGCAGTGACGGAGCTAGAAACTTATCAGTTGGTTTCAGGGCTGAAGTTCGCCCCCCTCAATTAGAGGAGGTAGTTGTCGACCTGCTGATCACCACTTGCCCAGAAAGCTGCTGGGTTCTATGAGTTTTAAAGTTACCTTTTCAAATGTCTTCCTCCTTATAGCTGTGCCCTGTGAGCAATACTTTTAATTTCTTTGGCTCTCCATTGTCTCATCTTGGGGATGGGAATGGTACTATCTAATTTCTTGAATTGCTCTGTGAATGATAAGTAATGTTATTCAAAGCTTCAGGCATAATAGACCCTCTAAGGATGGTTGTTTGTTATGGTTATTCTCGGATTAGTTTGAATTAACCTCCTGACAATGAGTAACAGTCTGGCCAGACTCTTTGGCAGTTCCAGTGACTGTACTTAAATCCTAGGGATTATGTACCTTACAGGAGTTGCTAGCTTCCTCTTTTGAGGTTCTATCCGGACAGATTGGCTCAGTATAGTATTTGAGATATAAAATGTTTTCTTGGATGAGAAACTATAAATCATGCTTTTGTTCTAAACATATAGAAGAAATGAATCTCGGCAAAAATAACAATTATTGCAATTTTAGGGGGAAATAATGCTATGAATGTGTGTGCTTTGGGTCTAGAAGTTGCATAAGATAGCCCTTGTATTTTAAATGTATCATTTAAGCTACACATTATTAATACATAGTCTGGACCTGGAATGCACGAAATAGAGCAAATGTCTGTGGAGTTATATAATCGAGATTAGATGGTGTAAAATTTCACTACTGATATGAAGGCCCCAAAGACCACAATTTGCAAACACAGTCTTCCTAGTCAAAAGGCACCCTTCATTAGATAAGCCCTATCTTTATTGGTGATAAGCTACAGACCCAAAAGAGTGAACGGGATCAGGGAGATTTAATGCAGGCACACACGTCATAGTGTCCATGTGCAGACCTCCCAACACCAACTTACCCGTGGTTTTCCAAGGCATCCAGTCGTGGTTCTTGCTCCTAATTTTCTTCTTTACACTAGCAGCCCTGTCCTTTATGCGTTTCCTCAATATGCTTCCAGGGACCTGTTTTCCCTTTAAGGAAAAAAGGAGTCTTGTTGTAAATATTCTTGTTGTCATATCTGTGGACGATAATAGTACAGTCAGGCTTGGGAGGTAGATGTACACTGGATTTTTATACTGTTTCTTTTCAGTGAAAACAACTCAAAATCTGTATCAGTCTTGGAAAAGCATTTTAAAGTTAACCATTTTGACTGGTCTTGAGAAGAGATGGAAATTATCAAAGGACATACTCAGATAAATTTGACTGTTTCGCCTGCTCTCGGAAGTTATCTAAGAAATCAGGTAAAACTCCCACATCATAAGTAAATTCAGATACTTTCCACTAGGTCCTTTGTGTTCCATGCACCATTTAAGCTCTCCGAGTCTGTTTGCTTGCCTGTCAAAAAGAGGTAATAGCAACTGCATGGAACTGACTGCCAGGAGGACAAAATCAGATTGCATGTGTCATGCACAGCAAGCATTCAATAAATGCACATTTACATTGATCATTTTAGTTTAGGTAACACACGGTTTGCAAGAGAGAGATGTTCCCCATGGGCAGGAAGATGTTAATCTAAGTTCATATTGACATGAATGAAAAAGGGACACCCATGAGCAGGATTAGGGTTGGAGTATCACAGAAGTAGGGGGGCAAGACCCTACAGTTTTAAAACACATTTAGAAGCGCTTTGATAAATGCCATTATTCCAGTGAAGATCATACTTTGTGAATTGCAGAAAGTATACTTTTATGTCCGTGGAAACTTTGCTTACAGTACTGCATAGGACAGGCATAAACAATTAATGATTTGTAAATGACGTCTTAGAAGACTCCTTCAAGGGATCAAGAATCTTTACATCTTTCATTTCTTCAAAACAATTTCTCTGGAGAAATCAACTTTTGACCGTTGAAATTTGGTTAGTCAGGTCTTGTGGCTGAGATAATATGCTTGTCACATTCTCTGAGAGGAAGGACTTTATTCTGTCTTTATTCTGTTTTCTGGCGTGTCCTTAGAACCTTAAAAGACTGCCTGACAAATAGTATGCATGCAATAATTATTCTTTACAACCAAACTTAGTCTAAGAAACAACCCCTTTTAAGGACTCCAGTGCATACAAAAACCTGTGTGCACACACACACACATACAGGCACACACAAGAAGCCTGGCTTTCAGGAATCTACAGAAGCTTGATGTGAAACACCAGTGAGCCTACTGTACACACACACACACACACACACACACACACAGCAATAGTGAATGGTTTTCTTCTGTTGGAAAATCTGAGGTATGACAATTAGATGATACAGTATGTCTTTCTTATTCCTGGAGCTGTCATGAATGAAATGTGACATTTTTTTACAAGTCATCTTACCTCTCCGGGTCTTCAAATCTCCTCTATCAAATAAACGTAAAAATTAAGGTTGCTTTAAACACTAAGATTTTAGGTTTCCGAGTTCATAATTAACTACCTAGGAATTCTGGATTCCTGGGAATTTAAAATATATAATCCCAGATCTCAGACACTAGTTATTAAAATGTGGAGAATAACCCCATAGCATTCTATGAGAAAGTTGGAATCAGTACTAAAGCAACAGGTGTGTGGGTAACAAGGTGAAGGATGGATGGGCCCGGACGGTTGGAGGAGAAATACAGATTTGGAATAGATGACAACCCTGTTTCACTACCTGTCAGCTGGGGGGATCCAAAGTGGGCCGATTAACTCTGCTAAGTAAGCCTCAGTTTCCTTAATTGTAAAAGTGTAGTGTTTTTTTTTTTTTGTGGTTATTTTGGGATCATTAAGATGTTCAAGTATTTGGGAAATGATTGGTATTCAATAACTGCTAGCTGATTTTCTCTTCTCTTTAATCTGTGGTTACTTTATAAAAATGTGAACATTTTACTTTTAATAAGCTGTGGATATCTTCCTTTCCATTAACAGAGTATGGAAATGAAGATTTTTTTCCCTCCGTTTTACTATCAAAGTTGGTAAAAGATTAATTTTAATAATGTTTTCTGATGTTGATTAAATTCATAATGAAGTCTGAAAATGCTGAAAAACTTCTGGAAGATTAATATACTCTTATTTACACTTTGGAACAGCCGTGTGCCAGCCTTCTCTGCTTATGGAAGCATTTAACACGTGTGGGGGTTACAGGTATTCAGTAGTCTTCCGTTACCTGTGGCTTTGCTTCTTGTGATGTCAGTTACCTGTGGTCAACTGTGCCATCGAAAAAAAATAGATGAATATGGTTGCATGCCATTCACATAGTTTTTATTGTAATATATTATTATGATTGGTCCATTTTATTGTGAAATATTGTTCATCTCTTATTATGCCCAATTCAGAAATTTAACTTGATCATGGGCATATCTGTATAAGAATATGCTATACATGGCACATGGCAGAGTTGGTTTTATGTACTGGTAGTTCCAGGCATCCATTGAGGGTCTGGAATCAGATCTCCTGAGAAAAAGGGGGGGGGACTACTCTAATGTAATAATAACAGTAGTAATTGTCAGTTATCGAGCATTTGATATGCACCAGGCACTATACTGAGAAGAGAACGTGTGGTTTTCTCCTAAATCCCCACTTAGCGAACAGAAATGCAAAGAAACTGAGCAATTTGTCTTAGGTTATGTAGCAACTAAGTGGTGAAGCTGGAAGAAGAAGGGAGATAATCTCTTGACTTCAGAAGAGTCAATAAACTCAAACTTCTTGACCTGGTGAAAATAGCGACATAGCAGTTCGCTGTTATAGAACCAGGTAGTCAATCTGAATATGTTCCTTGGAATTGAGATGTCTACAGTTTCCTTTCTTTCTGGTTCCTGCAACGAAAGCTCTTCAGTAGCTTAGTTCACATCTCCCTTGCTTATTTTCATTGGTTTTCAATAATATCCGAGTGTGACATTAAGAAAGCAAGCGACAATTTCCAAGAAAGACTTAGGAAGAATTGTCCTAACTCACTGCACATATCCAGTGGACCTTCGCAAGATGGTACAAGATAATCTCGGAATTCACAATTATTTGAGAAATTCAATTCTAATCATACATTTGGGGTTTAGGTGCACGATCCTGCAAACCAGAGGGATGCCTCATGGTGGGCAGCCAACACCTGGTGCAGTTCTTTTGACGTTAAATGTCTCTGTAGCTCTTGATGTCACAATCTGCCTCTGGCTTCCTGAAATGCTTCCGAGGGTTGGGGGCACTGGCTGTTGGTCACTCCCTTTATTTGTCTGATGTCATTCTCCTCTCATTGTGCTGCTCTGCTCCTTAAAGGGTGAGGGCTTCTTCATTGAATCTCTTCTGTCCCCAATCTCTCTGCATTGCTGAGAAACGTCTGTCAGGTTTGTTTGGTGAGAGGAGACTCAAATCTTAGTCTGCTGTATGCAAAAAATGTTCATGGCCAGAAAGATGCCACTTACCTGGCTTTGCAGGCCTTGCAAAGTTAATACACCAACCGTAACTGAGTACTTTCCCTCCAGGGACCTATATATTTACAGTTTCAACTAATAGCAATGTCTCTTTAACCTCCCTCCTAGCCAAGCAGTCATCAGATCTAATCTACTCACTGTCTTAAACTCAGCTTTTGTCTGTCCTGCTGTTACCCCAGTCCAGGTTACAGCATCTCTCCTAAAAATCTCGAACTAGTTTTTCTGATAATGCCAACTTTTCTTCAGTATAGTCCGTTAATTATGCTTCCTTTAGAAGTATCATCCCATGATGTAAGGCTGAACACCCTCTTCTCTATGTTCTAGAAATATATTTGTAGAATAAAATCTAGGTTTTTCTCTTGGAAGTATGGGCTGGCTGGCTTATTGGTGCCCACTCGCACCTGCCTGCCATACGAGTTTTTCTTTCCTCTGGAAATATGCCAGGGTAGTATTGGCCCCAACCTAGTGTGAGCTGCTCCATTTGCCTAGAAATACTCAGATGTCAAGTCTGAGACCGAGTCATCGTCTCTGGGAAAATTGTCTCTAGGTCCTCTGGACCCAATGAGTCTCCAGTGCCTTGAACATGAACATTTTGTTGAGATATCTGGGATACCTCTGATCTTTGTTTCAACATATTTGCTTAGTTGGGTTGTGCTAGATTGTGGCTCATTTTACGATATGGACCTCACTTTATTCATCTTGTCAATCTGGACATCTAACTAGTATAGTACACAGAAATTTTTGATATATTTTGGTAGGTCCCATGAATGGGGAGATGGAAACAGCTTCAGGGAGAAAAGATTCCTTCAGTTTAGTTTATGACATAGGCCATTCGCTTCCCAATACCTCTACCACTAAGTAAAATTTTCATTGTTTCCCCTCCCATATCCCACAACTACTTTGATTAATAAATACATTGCAATTCATTTCTCCATTTTTACCAATACAAAACATATACCTTCCAGTCATCACTTTTCTTTTTGAAATGGAGTAGATGAACTTTGTTACTATGATTTGTTATAAATTGAGCCAAAAGGAAAGGAGCTTTAACTGCTTTAGGCAAGTGTGTGAGGACATTATGATTTCCAGTTGGCCTTTCAAAATACTGATGATGGCTGTCCCTGAGGGTCGCATTTTTAAAAAAGAGTTCCATAAATATATTTTAGTGCAAATCGTATGCTGCAAGTTATAACTGCTAACAGGCTTGTTGCAAGTTGGGTATTGCACGGTCCTCGCCCATGCTGTTCACAAAGATCATCGTTCACAAAAACCAAGGTGGTCGTAGAGTTGTGCATTGCACAAGCTTCATAGTCACATGAAGTGTGCTGTCCTGCTCACGAAAGACTATAAGAAAGAGACTATGCATTCGAATAACATCCATATGTGAACTAATGCAAAGAAAAGTTGAAACAAGATCCTTAAAATGGGCAGCACCTGTGGCTCAAGGAGTAGGGCACTGGCCCCATATACCGGGGATGGAGGGTTCAAACCCAGCCCCGGCCAAAAACTGTAAAAAAAAAAAAAAAAAGATAAAGAAGGTCCTTAAAAGCCTTCATTAAAAAAATTATGAGCTACAGTCATTTTTCTCAGCATGTGAATACCTGGCTGTGTGGGGACCTTGCGAGTATTCTTGGCTGTGTTAGTTGGACTTCAGGATGCAAAAGGGACTTTCTCCTTTCTTTCAGAGGGACAGCAGAAAACACTGGGTTTGAGGGGGGAAAATGCTACATGGTTTAGTTTCACTCTGCAATTTTTGAAGAATATGTCTTGAGTATGTTAAATTGTGATATTTGAGGTTTTAAGCCCTCTTTTTGACTCTTTCTAGCTTTTGATAATTTCTTTCTAGTTTAGTGATTACTCCCCAATAATAGTAATAGTAGATGATAAAGCATTTATTGCCATACTTCTTGGTGCTTTTAAAATCTAGCTATTTCTTTTAAGCCTTTCAACAAATTTTAGTCCCATAACTTAACAAGCAATTAGTTCCCCCCATCCCCCACCCAGGTCACTTGAGAAAGACCATGAGGAGTTGGGAAAGGAAGATTTATTTAGAAGAGCCACTGATGACTTTGCTCCCCAGTTTTTGCCATACTACAAACTGCTGAAACAACAGTAGTTGGGGGGAGAGGGGCCCATTTGTTTTATCTCATCAATTTTCTACCAAGTCCTAATAGGAAATGTAACCATCTTATTATATTGTTTATCTGTTGCTGAAGTAGGTATGGAAAGGGATGGGAGGGGTCCACAGATCTTAAGAAGATGAGGTCTTTTTCTTACAATGACTAACTCAGTACCCTAATTATTTAGATCGTCTGTTATCATAGATGTGGTCCTGCCTAGAACAAGTAGATTGTGATGCTTCCTTAGACCTCCTCTTGTCCGTGCAGCTAATCATTTGGCGTGTTGTTTGTTTGTGTAGCTGAGAACTGCAGTCCTAAGGAACTCATTTTCAGGGCAACAGACATGTTTTCTTTGAACCAGGGTCTCAATAATGAGGATGGAAACTTTCATAATGAAGATGTCGAGTTCCCGGGTAGGGTTCTGATGCTGAAAAAGGAAAAAATGTGCCTCTCTTGAATGGTTTACAGTTGAATCTGAGCCAGATCGGGGAGTGTGCTGATTTTTGCAAACTTAAGTGAGAGTGAGAGAAAAGGAGCTCTCACCCCAGCTGAGCTGTTCTAATCTGGGCAGAGAGAATACTGATAGCTCAGTTAGCTGATCTCTAGGGAGAATCTCCTCATCGGGACCAGAGCCTGTGTGGGGGGGAATGAAGTCAAGGGCATTATGGGAAGCATCCGGGGGACTCTGATTTTTGCTAACTGAAAAGGCAGAAGGTCGGAAGCCACCCTACCAGAGTTAACATCTACCCAGTGGTGTTTAGGAAGGCAAGAATGGAACTATGAAGCCTTTCTCTGCATTGTTTGAACGTTGCCATGGTGATAGTTTCTAGCAGAAGTTACATGTTTTTTTTTTTTTTTTTCAATCCCCCAAAGCAGCAAGCAGCATTTTCTTCTCCTCTCTGCTTCCCTCTCTATTTGCCTTTCCCCTTACTCCTTCCCATGCTTCCCCTCCTCCCTGGCCTTTCTTTTGTTCTCAAGTTCCTCTATCATTGCTTATTAATCACACACACACACACAAAGTAATAATAATTGCAACTCTAAGAGGTTGATTTTAGGTGGAAAGGGAGTCAGGCAGACGTTCCCTCCTGCCCAGGTTTCTGTCCCCCACCCCTCCCAGTCTGTTTATGTATTAAAGACCTAATTAGACTGAAGCTGTGGATGGAAGCAGGGTTGGGACTCTCCCGAGTTGGTAGGACACAGAACATATTATAAAGGTTGGTGTTGTGGCGATATGTTAATTGAATCGCTCCAGGCAAGTGCGGAGCAGCCGTCTCTGACAATTAGAAAGAACAATGGCTTTACTATGAGGGAGCCCAGTCTCCTCACCAGTGGAAGGATTAGCATGCACTTCAGGTCCCTGGAAGGTTCCTGTAGGCCGAGAGAGATCTGCAGTTGGAAAAGCCTCCTGTCTCTTTAAAGCGAGACTTCTGCCTCTCCTTTAAGCTAAGTTCACGGCCAAGAAAGAGGAATGAAGGGGCCGAGTGAGATCAGGTTTGGTGGGCTGGTGGGGGATCCTGGTGTCCACCTGAGCCGTAGGATATATTGCAGGGATGTTAGGGAGAAATCTTTGCCTGCTTAATGCACGTGGCCGGTGAATTGTGAAATGGGTCTCATTAGAGCCTTTCACGTCCCGGCATGTGCCCAAGTGCTTGGCCGGCACAGCGCCATCACTTCAGGTCCAACCCTTCTGCTGTTCACTGCAGCCAAAAAGGGACAGAGGCTCTGTCTGTCTCAAAGCCTCCAGTCCCGTCTCTCTCTGTCTACTGTTCATTGTAAGGCTCCTCTGGCCGTTTCAGTCCAGCCAGGGATGAGGTCCGGCATATCCTATAGGTGTTTATAGAGAGGAAATATAAAGAATTTTGAGCATCAGTGATGGGTTTGAGGCAGCCAGTGGGTGCTGACACCCAGACCTCCCCTCTCTCTCTCTGGGCTGGCCGTGAAGCTTGTATTTTCTCTGCAAATATGCCTGGATACTCACCTGCAGGAGAGGATGGGTATAGTTCAGGGCCAAATAAGTCATCAGGGCCTTCTAGGTCAGATTTGAGGGAGCTCTTTATTCTCAGATTCATATAGTAAAGATTTAAAATGAAATAGTATCTTCCAAGGCACAGTATTGGGAAGACTAATAATTGCTGTCTGCTGAGTATGACTGTGTATCAGGTGGTGTGGTCCTCTCATTTAGAATGCCTATGGTTCTACAAAGTTGATATAAAGTCATAGACATGTGAGTGAGACTGATATGAGACCTGTCACTTTTCAGATTTGCAGTTCAGGGTAATTTACTCAGAACACCTCAACTTTCTTATTTTCAACCTGAGAACAACTATAGTACCGGGTGGTGGTGAATTGTAATTGCAATAAAACGCATGTAAAGCTTTTAGCAGACTGCTTGGCACATAAAAAATGCTCAAGCTATTATTTGGAAAGATATAAGAGACATTTTCTTACAACATTATTGTGAAATAATTACTAGGCACGTCCTTCAGAAAGAAAGGTGTTAAAAGTAATTAAGAGCAGATTGTTGAATAAAAAAAGGGAAAACAACATCGGAGTTTGAAATGGTAAGATTCCTAATGTTTTCCTTATAGCTCTATAGTTTGAAAGCAGAATTGATAAGTTCAATGAAATAAACACTTTTTTGCATTCATTCTGGGGAGATGATTTTCAGTCATTCATCTTGGAGTTTTTGTGTGGGATGGATCTCTTGCAGCTGTGTACATTATGATGCTTTAGATTGGAAATTTAAAAAAATATATAACTAAGTTAAGAAAAAGAAAACCGATACTTGTAATTGAAAAGTCTTGCAGTACATGGAGTTCAGGTATAATATGATCCAGAGGTTTACCATGTCATGGGAATTCCTGCTGTATTTTCTCTGTACTTGGCTTAGGCCTCCTGAATAGCCCATTTTCATCATTGATTTGCATTCCTTCAGCCAGCAACCAAAAAAAGAAGATGGGGTTTTGTCTTAGCGTTCCCACAGAGCACCCTGAGATCTCAGCAGAGCAGATTGGCTTCCATCATTTACCCACTTAAGGACCATCACTGGCTTTAAGAGAATGTGCTTGAGGGTCCAGTGCATCCATAAATGGAATTTGGGGGCTCTTGAGAGATGACAGGTGGTAGGTGCTAGAGAGGAAACCACAAATTCCTACCTACCATGTTTCCCTGAAAATAAGACACTGTCTTATATTTATTTTTTTCTCAAGAAGGCACACTAGGGCTTATTTTCAGGGGATGTCTTATTTTTATTAAGTATAGTATAACAATCTACATTTATTCAAATACAGTTAAGTCATCTTCTGGAACCTGATGAGGGAGCCCACCTTGTTGGTGGGGCTGGCGCTAGTGATGCGTGAACTCCTTTCCCCTAGCCGTTCACACATGCACAATAGGATGCCTGTGACCTCGGTTACCACATGTGTGCCCGCAAGTGCGAATGGCTTGGAGAAAGGAGCTGTGGCGGATAAAAGGTATTCCAGTCTTCCTTACCGCTCTGCCGCAGAGCAGTATCTGCCTAGCCACGCCCATCACCAGGTCTTATTATGGGGTAGGGCTTATATTTAACAAATGCATAGAAATCCTGCTAGGGCTTATTTTGGGAGTAGATCTTATTTTCGGGGAAACATGGTACCTGGGTCTGGTGACGAACAGAAGAGCAGTTGCTATGTTTTGCAGTATAATGCGCTATGAGGGTTAATCTGGTTTGTGCCTCTCTGTAGTACTACGCTGAGTACAGGTGCTGGTGTTTTGTGCTTCCTGCAGATCTGTAGCTATCCATTTTTGAGTGAAGCAGTTTTGTTTGCATTCATGCTCTTTTTACTTTATTCTCATCTCTTGGGGAACAGGATTTTGTTTTGAAAAAGAGTTTCCAGGCTTTTCTGGAAACGAGGAAACATAAGCAAGCACAAAAGAATCCTCCTAAGTCAGTAGCTGTTCACTGGCGGAGGCCCTTTCAAGGGGCTTGCACATGCACACTCCTGGGTGGCCGGCACCAGCCGTGGGCGTGCTTCTATCCAACTCTAATTTAATCTAAGTTATCACTGCAGAGGTCTGAGCAGTGGCACAGCCTACCCCTGATCTCTTCACTCTGCCTGCCCAGGGATAGTGATTCAGACATTGTGGTGCAAACACTTCTGCTTCTTCATACGAAGGGTGAAGGAAATAATTGTGGGCTTTGGATGCAACTGTATTTGTTAAGGTCTATTCAGAGCACTTGACTGCTTGCCACCTTCTAAGACTGGAAATTACATCTTTTGAAGTCTTACTATTCTTCATTTCATATTGGGAACACTATAGAAACTTAATTCATCCTTAATGTAGTGTCATACTCAGTATAAAGAATCAAACCGAGTTCATCTGCTTCTCATAAAAGCTATTGGAAAGCAAATGGCTGGGGGAGTAGGTTTTTCCTGAAAAGTTAAAAGAATGAAGAAGGCTGCCACGTGTTGACCACCTGCTGAATGGAGGGAATTGTAATGAGTTACTTCACATATCTTAGCTCATTATACACTTATGACAACTATATTAATAAAAGTAAAAATATCAGTAATAGGTAACAATTATAGAGTGATTACTATGTGTAGGCATTGTTCTAAATATTTTACCTTTTTAAGAGGTAAAATCTCCAAGCAGATGTGCATCCTTTGGAAGGTAAGGAAAGGGAAGTTCAAATAGGCTCAATGCCACAGAGCCAATAGAGGGCTGAACTTGACTTTGAACCTCTGGACAACCCAGTGGCTTTTCTGTTCTACTGTGCTGCCTTTCACATGAGACTACTTAATTCTACTGCTACTACTAATAATACATATAATTGCCCTGTAACTCTTTCCTGTAACATCATTGCTTATTTTCCCCCTTTTGTTTTCTGGGGTGATCTTAGCTTTAACAACTTCTTATGGTATTTTTCAGCCTCTAGTTTGGCTAGGGTAGCTGCCCAGACACAATTCTGGTTATCTGAAAGTAAAACTCATCCTGCACCATTTTTTAAAAATATATATATCAACCACTTGGGTTCACCATAAATAAGCCACAAAGTCTTTATGTGTTTAACGTTAGAAAGAGTGAAGAAACATTTCATATCGCAATGGTCCCTGGTGACTGAACTTTGAACACTTGTGCAGATATTCGGAGTCAGCAGGCCTCCCTTAAGGTGCGACAAGGGTAATCGTCACAAGCTTAGCTGCAGAGGCTGCACCATGTATTTCGTGACTCCTTAACAACCATCAGAAGACTCCTTCTCGGTATACAGAGAAGGTGACTCAGCCCTTGATCCAGAACTCTTAAAACTCTTGACTCTTTACCCACTGGAATGGTATGTGGGAGAGGCAGGAGATAGAACAATGTAGCCGGGACCCAGTCATGGCTGCCTGTTCCAAGAAGGCACATTGGAACCATTTTCAGTTCTCCTGGGCATTGGGCCACATCAGAGGCAATGGCCCCAATCAGCTTCCTTACACATTCAGTGTATCACCCTTGATTTTGCTTATGACACAGGCACTGCAACACCAGGGAAGGCAGGCCCAACACAGTGTGATTGCATGATCCATGGACACAAGGACTTGCTCACCTGCTCACACACACATACAACCCCAACCAGTTTATCTCCATGTCCCAAATTTCCACATGCCTTCTCCTGAACCCCTTCTAGAGACATGGGCCACTTACCTTTCTCTGCTAGTCAAGATACAGGGGGAAGAACTGCATTCGAGTCAACAAGCCGCGAATTCAGGGCACAGTTTGACATCTGAGAATTTTTCTCCTTATGGCCCACTACATAATTCTACCAACTCTTTCTATGCAGAGAATATAAAGCCACTTTGATATGAGTTATGACTTCTTATTCCAAATCTAAATTAAAAAGAAAACACATAAAATACTTCATGCTCTTTACTACTTTGTATTATCTAAACCACTACTTTCTGTCCCTTGGGGCTGGCGAAACAGAGAAGGTTCTTACTTTTGATTGTCTATAGAATGTGCCCTTCCCTACCCCAACTTGGAATTTGAGCCCTTAGTACTAACCAAGCCCAAGTAACTATAATCGCACCCCATTTGCCTTTCTCAATCTCATCACCAGTGATGTGTCCTCTATACGCATTGGTTTCAGGCTACTCTCCTGCTTCACCTATAAAATAAACGTCCTGCCCTGGAATGTGGCTGTCCTCCAGGCAGCCCCTGTGTCTCAGCTCCTCCTCTGCTGTACTTCTTGAGCGTGCCAGGCGGATTTTCATCTCCAGGATTCTGCCCTGTGTGGGTTTCTGTTCTACGTGCTTATTATCTGTTTCCTCACCTAGAATGGAGACGGAGGGGAGCTCCTTGACTCACCTCTGGTCCCTCCAGGCCACAGACACAGCAAATGCTGAATGCACGCTTTGTGCTCGAAGAGAAGGCTCCAGTTCACAAGCTTCCAACTGCTGATCTTAAAAACAAATTAAATGTAAATATAATACTATTTTAAAAATAGATTTTCATTGCCTTTTCTAATAGATAGCCCCATAGACTCCACTTGGGGCTGGGTAACCTTCTCCATGTGGGACGCCCACTCAGCACTGTAAAACTCTATCTTGCTGAATATGCTACGGTGTCTCTTTAGAGAGTTGCTGTTCACTGAGCAGTAATTCCGAGCCCTAGGTTTCCCGTGTCTGTTTGCTAGCAGGGATGTGGGTCTCCCTAGTTGAAGCTCGGCCCCTGTGGGCTCGACTGTGCTGGCTTCTGCAGACAGCTGTCTTCCTTTGTTGTTTCATAGTACAGAAATGGGTGGCATTCTCAAGATTTCCCATGGAAAATGCGGATGTTTACAAAATGTTTTTTCTCCTCAACATCCAATTTTGTTATAGTTATAAGAAACATGATGACGTTGTAGCCCTCAATGTCTTGAAACTTCTGCCTGTGTGTGCATATTTTCCAGGGCGTAGCAGTGGTTCCCGAAACTAATCCACCATAGGGGCATAAGCTTGCAATAACCAATAGGGGCAAGGAGCAAAAGGATAGTACATCTTTTCACAAAATGTTTATACAATTCAAAAGACAGTCTCAATTATTTTCTTGTTATTTCACTGGGGACAAAATATCCTTTCATTAAAAGTGAATGATAGTGATAGTAGATGATAATTAAAAAACTTCCTTTCCCATATCATTACTTGGTAAGATAAGTTTTTGACAAGTAACACCACGTCCATTATTCACTTCCATACTCTATGTGGAAGTGTGATCTCTCACCCTCAGGCCGTGGACAGCCACTGGTCTGTGTCCTGTTAGAAGCTGGTGCAGAGCTCTGCCTCCTCTCCCACCCTGCCTTCCCCTGTTCCCCACCCGACACCTCCATGTCCTTAGAAAAATTGTCTTCCATGAAACTTAGGAACCAGGTCATGTAGCAGGAATTGAGTATCAGGCAATGGAGCTTCATCTATATTTTTAGCACCAGCCATCCCCATCACCACCATCCCCCCACCTGTTGAAAAATTGTATTCTGAGTAACCGTTCCCTGGTGCCAGAAAGATTGGGGACTGCAGGTATAGGACACTGCCATAAAACATAAAAATTAGAGCTCAGGAGAAAAACTACAAGCAGCTGTTTGCAAAGAAAGTAGGGAATATGGGTCCCTGTCATCACGGCTTCGACAGCAGCATCTTTTTAATAGCTGTTTCCCACTGCTAAGTACCCCTGTCAAAGATAGCATGCCAGGGCAGTGCTGCTACCCTCTGGCCAGGCCACTCTGTGCACGCACATAATGCCTCTTTTCTCTGAGCTTTCTCTTTCTGTAAAATGAGGGTTTGGATTTAGATGCTCTCTAATATTCCTTTTAGCCGTGTGAGAGTCTGAGACATTTCACAGAACTCTTTGCAGGTAAAAAGAACCCTCTTTGCCGGGGAGAACGGAACTGCATTTTCCCCGTTCCCGTCCCCAGACATTCTGGCTGCTTATTTCTTTTCTTTGCATCTTCTCGCCCTCCTTTGTCACCTTCGTCATACTTACCAAATGCATCCTTTTCTCTACTGTCCAGGTCCGACCAAGCCCTTCTCTGAGTTGCAATTGCCTTCGGTGGTGTGTGTGTGTGTGTGTGTGTACGCGCGCACGCGTGTGGCTATTCCGCAGGGTAAGCACTTAATTTCAGACTAGCTTCCTCTAATTAACTACAAAATTAAGTAGGTGAATTCATTGATTCAGCACTTGGTTTGATGTTTATATTCACTCATTGAAAGGGAAGCCCTGGATGTGGCCAGAGTGAGGCTTGACGGGAATCTTCGCCTCCCTCTGGACTTCCCCACACTGGATATCTATTCTGCTGTTTCTCAGAAGCATTCACACATCTGGGGTGCAGCCAGAGGACGGAAGCCGCATCAGATGGGAATTCCCTTCTTTGTGACCACAGAAACGATCTTTACTTGTTCCTCCTCTTCCCTCGCGTACGTGCCACAGCTTCCGTTCTACTTCTAATGCACCTGGAGAATTCTCTTCAGATGACGGCTGAGATTAAAAGGATGTGTTCATAGTCAGATGCCCTCATGGTCAAAAAAGGGCCTACACACCTGGTTGAAATCTTTACCTTGTTTCTATCAGAAAGAACTGAGTGTGTAAAAGGATCCTACACCCCACATCAGAGCAATTGATTAGTTTTTTTAGAAAAAGTATTGGCATAACATCTATTTCATGTTTTGTTTCCAGCAATCATGTCCTTTTTCATTCTTCTTTGACTTAGCACATAATAACCGCAAGTAAACAGCAGATTACGGTGGCCATTTGTCACAGAATCGTGTTTACCTATTTTTGGACATTTCCTCCCATATGTGAGGGATTTATGACTTCTTTCAAACCCCTGCAAATAGTATCTAGCTGATCAAATATGTTTTATGATTACATAGATGGGAGCACGGTTTGTAATAGAGGACGAGCCATCGTGAAAAGCTCTTTTCTTGGAACCCATCCAAGCAGTTCGGTAACTTGTCTCAAGTAATTGGATTAAGAGAAAAATGTTGTTCTAAATATATGTTCTCTGATTTTCTAGACCTTCTGTACTTGGTGCCCCTGTTAAAAAGTCCTGAACTAAGTGCCTTTGCCTTGGGGTAATTTATTTGCTCTATTTATTGAATTGTATGCACGGATTATTAGGGTAAATTGCTTTATTTTCTCATTTGAGCATTAATCGCCTCTGCCTTTGTCCCCCAGCACTTCACACACACCCCTACCACAGCATTATCAGATCGTTTAGTAATTATATGTTTATTATCCACCCCCACCATGATGCTGCATATACTCAGGGAGCCAAACTTATACTGTTTTTTAATGTTCCTCTTTGATATATATTGGGTACTCAATCAGTGATGAAAGACAATCAATGAAATCATGAACACGAAATTAGTTTAAAGCCATTTTTAATTTTTCTGATAATAGTATAGTTCAAATTTTAGTAAACTCATCCTTTGCAAACTCGATTATCACAATGTTTTGAATTTTGTGTCTAATAATCCTATTAAGCCCATTCTATGAATTTGTGTTTTAAGAAGCTATTGTGAGTTTTTAATCATATTGGCAAATGGTTTTTAAAATATGATTGAATCCATATAACTCACCCAAGTTAGTCGTTTATGCTTAGTCAATAATTTTTTCCAAGTTAAACAGTAAGCTCGACTCATAGCACAACCATTTTATATTTGTAAATTTATTCAGAGAGAGAGAGGAACAGAGATGGGGAGAGTAAGGTCAGACTGGTTTGCCTTCAGTGAATCACATTAAATTGATAATTGTCAAGCTCCTTGTAACTTCTCATAGTATAAACCTATTCTAAACTTTCCCATTCAAATTTTTAAATTTCTCATATAATAATTGTTTTAATTTACACATACACAGTTGGGTGTATACGCACACACACAGAGATATCCATACATGTTCCTTGACATATAAAATGTCAGAGGTTCTGAATTCTCCTTCTCATGTTGTTCTGTACAAGGCAAGATATTGTCATTAAAAACATGGAGTGTGAGAGATCAGAGGATCATGAAGAGGGTTTTTTACATTTTTTCAAACTTATTTTCGTACTTATTTTCTTTATGAAGGAATATTTGTTGCTCATTTGATAATTATGCAAGAAAATGTTATTTCAGGTCACATGCTTTCAAAAGCCAGATAATATTGTTTTCATTGTTTCTTACTGAGATTATAGACCAACTAAAATGTTTTTTTAAATGTGCTATATAAAGACCAGGCATGGTGGCTCACGCCTGTAATCCTAACACTCGAGGAGGCTGAGGTGGGTGGATTCCTTGAGCTCAGAAGTTCAAGACCAGCCTGAGCAAGAGCTAGACCCTATCTCTACTAAAAATAGAAAAAACAAACTATTTTGTTTGGGCCATTGTTGAAGGTGCCTATAGTCCCAGCTACTTGGGAAGCGGAGGCAAGAGGATCGCTGAGCTCAAGAGTTTGAAGTTACTGTGAGCTGTGACACCATGGCACTCTACCTAATGTGGTACTCTACTCAAAACAAACAACAGCAAAATAAATAAAGAAAAATATAAATGTTCACATTGCCTTCCATTTGAGAACGTACTTGCTACTAAAATTTCAGCTGTTAACATCTTTCTGCAGGCTTGCTCTGAGGATTAGTTTGATTAAAGCATCTGTACTGTAAACATCTTACTGCAGTTGGAGTATAATAATTGATTAAGATAAAACAGAGTTTCACAAAGTAATATTTGGTACTTGGCCAGTTTTGATATAGTTGCATAATAGTGGATTTAAAGGAAATGAATGTATTTGCCAGAGTAAAATCTGCTGTGTCAGTCTAGGAGAAGAGAGCCGTATAGACAGATATCAATCAGATAATTCAATTTGAATTTGTGCAGAAAGAAGTCTTTTTGAAAGATAAAATTATCATTCAGAGGATTTTTCCCCTTTAAGACACTAATACATTTGGTATCCTGTCTTTGTAGGGACAGGAAAAGGGAATGAATCATAGTTTTACACTCTGTTTGTGGAGTTTGTATAATTTAACTATTATTTTTAGGTTGAGACTTTTCACCAAAAGAAGTTGTTTCATGGCAATTATGATTTCTCACTGGCACTAAGTGTGTTTTTCTGCACTCAATGTTGATTAGCCCTGGGTGTGATCATTCTTTCTCTTACATCTTAGACACCTTAAAACAATGTTTTAAAAATGAGACTTTTGCCCTCCTCCCTCCACTCCCATAATTCTTGATTCACAGAATCCATCTCCTGGTTTTTGGTTAAAAGATGGGTGATTCTTAGAATAAATTTACATGGAATTCTACAAAACTGGAATTCCTAGCTCCTTTATTATATATTTTTCATGGGCTTAATGTTTTGTATTAGGCAATCAGACATAGATGCCCATTTTTTCCCCTGACATTCATATTACCTTGTTCCTTGAGTACATGGGATTGGATTCATAGTATCCCATAGCTGGTAGATGACTTTTTCTTGTTTATTTTAGGCCATTGGAGAAAAATGTTTACTATAAAATTGCTACCAGATAGCTCTTTTTCTCACTGAAATATCAAAATATTTTTCCATTATTGGTTCTGTTTTCTTATGTCATGTCTACTTAATGAAAACCTCTCTAAGCCTTCTGGAACTTCTGAATACATCTCTGTTTAGTTTCTGTTTAATTTGGGAAGAGTCTGCTGTCATGTGTAGATAATGGTTTAATGTGTCATGCCAAGGTTTCTCTGATACTTTATAGTGCTGAATCTCAGATAGAACCCTTTGGAGCAGGTCTCAATGCTAGCATGACTGGCATTATATTAGTAACTGAATGAGTGGGAGATAACTCACGTGGCCTGCTCACTGTGATTCATTCTTGTTTCGTCAAATAATAGGATAGGATAGAATAAAAAGTTGCCATGTGACTCCTGGGCTCTAGGAACAAAAGATTCTTTTTTGAGAGAGATTCACATGTCCTCACCCCCATTGACAAATGGGGGTCAATAGTCAGAGCCAATGGAAGTGAAGAATAAGTATGTCATACCCCAGTGAAAAGTTTAGGGGTGAGCAGCTTTAGTATTTCCAGAAAGCAGGGCAAATCCAAAATTCACATTCATCCGGGGTCAAGACCTGAACGTATCTGACTTAGATTTGCTCAGCACAAGTCATTAAGAGTCCGTTATGTGTTAGGCTAGCCACTGTCAGTTTATGCTAGCTTTGAAATCCCAGATATTACATAGTATTTTTTTTTTATTAAATGATAGCTGTGTACATTAATGCAATCATGGGGTATGGTGTGGTGTTTTCATATATAATTTGAAATATTTTCATTAAATTGGTTAACATAGCCTTTATGTCGTTTTCCTAGTTATTGTGTTAAGACGTTT